>PVJL010013300.1:0-26503 GCA_004026885.1 Lyroderma lyra
AAGAAGGAGAAAGAGAGAAAGAAGGGTAGGGAGGAAGAAATAGAGAAAAAGCAAGAGAGAGAAAGAAAGAGAAATAGAAAGAGAAAGGAAGAGGGAGTGAGAAAGAGAGAGAGGTGGCAGGGGGAGAGGGAGACAAAAAGATGGAGACTGTATTTCTGGGTGTGTGCGGCCTTGCTCTTCTTTCTCTCAGTCCTTCGCATGTGGTCTCCGGCCTTGGGAGAACCGAAACAACGAAAACCACACTAACAGCTAGCACTAACTCCCTTCATTCGTTCCACAGACATTAGTTGATCATCTCCTGTAAGCCAGGCACTGCTCTGGGTGCCACAATAGGGAGGGCAGCAGACAAAAAGCCCTGTCCTCGCCCTTTCACCTATGGTGGGGACAATACACAAAGGAAAAGAAAGTCCACGAGGCATGCCAAGTAGAGTAAAGCGCACATAGTATGTTTCAGAGAAAGATGAAGCCAGGGAGGAAGATCGGCATGCAGGTTTGAGTTTGCTGGTGAAAGTGAAGTTCTCAGGGAAGGCACCCCTGAGAAGCTAAGGTCAGAGCAAATGTGAGGTTGTGAGTTATTGGGCAATCCCCTCTCTCTAACCCTCTTCCTCTCATCTTCTGAGTTTGGGGGGCTGTGTTCATTCCATTTCATAGTGGGAGTCCCTGTTCTCTTTTTTCCTCTGCACTTACAGTCCAAGCTACTACACCAGCATACCACAGACGGGGTGCCTTATAGAAAACATACACTCGATCGCACATGTCCTCCCTCGCCTAGAGGTCTCTCTCTCTCAACTGGGATATCATCAATACATAACATATTAGTTTCAGGTGTACGACGTAGTAATTCAATATTTGTATATATTGTGAAATGCTCACAGTAAGTCTAGTTAACATGCATCATCTCATAGAGTTACACATTTTTTTCTTGTGATGAGAACTTTTAAGCTGTACTCTGTTAGCAATTTTCAAATATATAATACAATATTATGACCTATAGTTGCCATGCTATACATTATATCCCAGGACTTATTTATAAGTGGAAGTTTGTGGCTTTTGATCCCCTTCACCCACTTTGCGCCCTCCCCCAACCCCCATGTCTGCCAACCCCCATGTCTGTCTATGAGTTCATTGGGTTTTTACTTGTTTGCTTCTGGATTCACGTCAAAGTAAGGTCGTATGGTATTTGTCTTTCTCTGACTTATTTTACTAAGCATAATGCTCTTGAGGTCTATTTATGTTGTCTCAAATGGCAAGATTTCCTTCTTTTTGTGGCAGAATGATATTCCATTGATTCTAGATATATCCTATCTTCTTTATCCATTTGTCTATAGACAAGGGGTCCTTTTATAAGGGTACTAATCCCATTCATGGGAGCTCCACCCTTGTGACCTAATCACCTCCCAAAGGCCCCATCTCCTAACACCATCACCTTGAGAACCCTCAAGGTTTCAACATAAAGTTTGGGACATTCAATCTACAGCCCTCAGTTTCCCTTAACCTTGATCCTCCCCCATCCCTGCCTCCAGGTCCGAGGCAGGACCCCAGGCTACCCTGGCAGGGGGGCCCAGCACTGGGTCGCTCCTTCCTGCATGGACCACAGCTGGACAAAGGGCAGCTGCGTGTCCAGCGTGACGGCATCTATCGGCTGCACATCCAGGTGACACTAACCAACTGCTCCTCCTCCATGAAGAACACCATGTTGCGCAGGGCCACCCTGGCTGTGGGCATCTGTTCCCCTGCCACCCGAAGCATTAGCCTGCTGAGGCTCAACTTCTACCTCAGTTGCACTGTCACCTCCCAGCGTCTGACGCCTTTGGCCCGTGGGGACATTCTCTGCACCAACCTCACTCTGCCACTGCTGCCATCCCAAAATGCTGATGAGACATTTTTTGGGGTTCAGTGGGTGACCTCCTAAGCACTGCATTTTCTGTCCCAGATTTGTTGGGACAGAGTGTTCTACATTTTTTCACTTTCTTTTAAAATTATTTCTTTGAAAAAAAATATAATACCATGTTTTTATTATAAGTATAGTTTACATTTATAATATTATGATTTATGATAAATATATATATATATATATATTTAGATGCATGGTTCTTTTCTTCCTTGGAATTACCTCTATACTGTAAGGCAGGGGTCCCCAACCCCAGGCAATGGACCAGTAGTGGTCTGTGGCCTGTTAGGAACCAGGCCACACAGCAGGAGGTGAGCAGCGGGCAAACAAGCTTCATCTGTATTTACAGTCGTTCCTCATCACTCGCATTACAGCCTGAGCTCCACCTCCTGTCAGATAAGCAGCCACATTAGATTCTTACAGGAATATGAACCTTACTGTGAACTGTGCAGGTGAGGGATCTAGGTTGCACGCTCCTTATGAGAATCTAATGCCTGATGATCTGAGGTGGAGCTGAGGCAGTGATGCTAGCACTGGGGAGCAGCTGCAAATATAGATTAACATTAGCAGAGAGGTTTGACTGCACAGAGACCATAATCAATAGCTTGCAGACTCATATAAAAACCCTGTCAGTGAGTGGCAAGTGATAATTAAACTGCATCTGGTGGCAGGCTTTATAGTGTAATGTGCTTGAATCATTCTGAAACCGTCCCCCTTACCCCACCCTGGTTCATGGAAAAATTGTCCCTGGTGCCAAAAAGGTTGGGAACTGCTGCTGTAAGGCCTGTGAGGCCCCTTTGTTACTATCATGCAAATGATAACGAAGGCACGGTGTGCCCCATCACTCAGGAAACAAGCCCAGGCATGTCTGAGCTTTCTTTAGATTGAGATGTACTCTCAGGCTCAAATATAGGCTGAAAACACACACACAAAACATGCACACAGTCCACATGCACACATTTATAAGGCCCTGGGAGGGTCTTATAAATATATGATGCTTGCCTAAGGCAGTTTTATACTGGATTTTGGGAGAAAGCTGGGGATGGTTGTTTTAAACCAAAAGTTTACTGCAGAAGAACAACAGTGGCAGCTTTTCATTGGTGACAGTTGGCAGTCAGTCTCGCAGCTTTTAATGAGCTATGAGAGAATTTTTTTCTGACTACTAACTGTGCAAATTGAGAAGAGTGGTGTTTTTACATTTCCTCCTTCTTATTAAAAGCTTTCTCTGAAAACATCACCTATCAGTGTCTGGGTATTTATTAACCAGTTTTCTTTTTTTTTCTGGTCTGTGTCCCTCAGAGCCAGGAAAGACCTTTCCTTAGAGTCATGTCCACAGGCAGAGGGCAGGGGATGATGGGAAACCATAGAGGCCAGATTTGAGCAACAAAGAAGGTAGAAGAAGGGCCTCTTGGGCATTTTCTACTTTTAAGTTCACATTCAGTCTAGGTGTAAGTATTGGAAATCACCTTGAAGCACTGGACTATCATTGATCTATTTTTTTGCATCATATCTGTAGAGAATCGACAGGTAACAAGTAAAAAAAATTTTTTAAATGATTGTGCAAAATGAAATTAAAAGTAATGAAGACAAATTAGGTATGTATGATGATTCTAAACCATGAATCTAGACTTGAAGGTTGCCAACTCAACAAATCAAGGTACAGGTGAAATTTGTTCGGGGTGGGGAAGGATTGCACTTTGGTGTGCAGAGACATGGCAAGCCATGTGCACGCACTGAACTGGACAAAGATAGAGGAGGGACATATTGAAGGGAAGAGGACATTAAGAGGAGGGGCAATTACAACCATAGAACTGCTGTAAAGTTAAGAGTTCTTTCTGTAGGGTTCTGTAGCATTCTGGTGGGGACATATAGTATGAGAACTCCTCTCATAGGTCCTAGCTCCTCACCCACATCATCCTGATTGGTGAAATCAGCTTAACGTCTCTGTCATAATTTTTATCATAACGAATGGGCTTGTTTTCTAATTTTATGTAGCCGAGTTTCTACTTCCCTGGAGGAATTTACCCTAGTGCAATAGGTAGTTTGCTATTATACATTCACCTCCTTGTTCAGCAAGTAAATAACCAAGAGCTATTCTGCTATTTAGAAATGGTCAGGCTAAGGAATCAGGTGATCTTTGATGGGCAGCTGTTGCCATGACAGTGGAATCAGCAAGGTTGCCTAAGTCAAAGAGAGATTTCTGAGCACATGTCCATTGGCATAGGAGGAAACAATGCCATTCCCAGGGAGTAGTAGATAGAGTTAGGTTTCTCCTGGGAGTTCTCTTTTAAGGTAACTATGAAGGTTTAGTGGGAAGGACCAATGGGAGATCCTTGGATCTGTTGTGAAGAACAGATAGAATATTAAATACAGCAAGAGTACATTGTCTTTTTATTCTCCAGCTGTCAAGACAATGAGTTGCCCAAGCATAGGGGCCATTGCCAAAGCTTTCACATACAAAAGAGTGGCCAGGGGTTGCACATAGGGCTCCCTCATAAGCATTAACATTTATGGACCCATTGGCCAGTGTAGGGGTGTTGTCATTATTCAGCCAAAGTTCAGATACTGTATTGTTACATATTGAAAGACTACACAGATACATGGGTCTGACAGCAAGCCTCCACATGGCCTGGTTTATGGTGGTTGCTCTTCAGTATCATCCAATATATACAGTAGACTCTCTGTTAACTGGAATTCAGGCAATGGGAACTCTCAAGCAACTGACAAAATTATTTTGCCAATTGCTTGAGATTTTGCTGGTTGCTTTAGAGTGCCAGTAGCTTGAGTTCTGATTAACAGAGAGTCTATTTACATTTATCTGGCATCTACCAATCCTTATGGTGAACTGAGTCTATCGTATATGAGAGGGAGCTTGTTTTCCCATTCCAGTGTTGGGTTAAATTGAGGCAAGGAACAGGGGTATGAGGATTTAGTTGTCTAACCTTCTGAGAGGAACCTGCAGAACAGTTCAGGCATACAGTGGCATTTGGGATTCCAGCAACACTATCCGCAGGGCAAACGAAGGGACCGCTGCTGTCTTGGGAGGTGTTCGTTGAGCTCAGTTTGCTCTATGGGTACTGGCACCTGTTTGCTCACCAGCCTCAGAGTTGTTGGTGGGGGGGTTCCCCTTTGGATCCCACTTCTGATCACCAAGTAAAGTTAACCTTGCAGAGAGCAAAAAACAATTTTATTTTTTAAAATGAATTTGTTCAGGAATAGCAGAGGAATTGCACTTCAGGACAAGCAGACTATGGTGAATCATAGGCAAGTCCAAAGACACAAAGGGAAGGTCAGTTTTTACTGGGTTTTGGAAAAAATTAGGGCATGCACCTCCTTGTTCAGTAAGTAAGTAATCTGGATAACACCCCATTGCATATATGTACCACTTCTTCTTTATCCTGTTGTCTATGGATGGGCACCCAGGTTGCTCCCAAACCTTGGCTACTAGTAATGCTGCAGTGAGTATAGGGGTGCATGTATCTTTTGTAGAATCTAAAAAAATAAACACAGAGCAAACAAAACAGAAAAATACCCACCCTGGGGTCGCCTGTTCTTGGGAGGGGCTGGCTGCTGGCCCAGGGGAGAAAGCACTTAAATTCAGGGACCTGGAAAAGGAAAGGAGCTTAATCAAAATTTGGTTAACAAATATTTTGTTCTGATTGGTCAGTGGGGACAAGCAGTTCAGCTAATCACTTAAGATCCAAAGAATGGGAGTTCCCTGGTGGTGTAGTGGCTTAAGGCTTTGGCCCTGTCCACGCTGCGGCCTGGGTTCAATTAACTACCCACATACAAAAAAAAAAAAAAAAAAAAAAGATCCAAAGACTGGGAATTTGGAAAGTGTGCATCTGTCCCTGTTACAGATAAATGGGGACATCTATAAGTCTTATCTAAGTCATACAGAGAAGAATTGTTCCTTGCAGTAAGCAGTTTTTCATTAACGCAAATTATAAGGGTATTTCTTAACCTTTTAAAAGTCAACCTTCCAACTCATAGCAGCAGACAGAAAAGGAACTTTCAAGAACCTGCAAATTGAGGGCCTTCATGCGAGCTTTGATTTATTCATCCTACAAATGTTCCAAAAGAACTTGCTATATACTGCCATGTGTCTGTCTGCTGGAGCTGCAGTGGGAACTGTACCCCCTAATGTTCCCTACAGTGTCAATCAGAACAGTCAGGTCCAGCTGGGGAATAAACAGCACTTTCACAGTGTTGAGACAAGGGACCATGTCCAACAGCGTGGACAGGGCTAAGGGAACTCGCCAGGAATGGGTGGATTCCTAGGGCCAGCACAGCCAGCATGAGCCAGGGAGGAAGCAGTTACCAGACCCTGGTTTTTGCCCTCATTGTAGCATAGGGCTACAGGAGAGCACCTGTGGCCTTCAAAAAGTGAAAACCATGATGGCCATATCGGTACAAAATGAACACGTGTGTGAGGCTTTCTTCCATTCGTTCCTTAATGAAGACACTGGTGAGGTAGGTTCAAATTCAAGGGACACAATTTATTTATTCAGTCTAAAATGAATTTGCTAATAAATACGAAAATGCTCATACATGAATATCTATAGCAGTCCTATTCATAATAGCTCAAAAGTGGAAACAACCCAAATGTCCATGAACTCATGAGTGGAAAAAGACACTATACTACATTCATAGTTCATAGAATATCATTCAGGCATGAAATGGAAGGAAGCCTGACACGTGCTACGACGTGGCTGGACCTTGCACACACGGTGCTCAGGGAGACAGGCAGACACACGGCCACCCAGGGTGTGATTCTGTTCATGTGTAATGTCCAGAACAGGGACATCCACCAAGACAGAGAGTGGATTCGTGGTTGGCAGGTGCTGGGAAGAAAAGAGAAGGGGGAGGTGGCAGCTAACCAGCGTGAGATATTTTCAGAGAGATGATGGAAATGTTCAAAACTATAGACATGGACATTTTAAATACGAATGTGAATTATATTTCATTTAAACTGTTCCCCACCCCCTCCAAAATAAACTAGTTTTTAAAAAAGACCACCCCATAACCTTTGTCTTTTCTCCTGGGAAGAATCTACCAGTTCACATGTAATTGTACAATGTCTGAACCCTAATCGAGTTGAAAATAGCTACACAGGTGCATTTTCTACTTACATCACTTTATGACAAAGACAAAGCTGAAGGGACAGAAATGAGGTCTGTGGCTGCCAGTAGCTAGGGGTGGGTTTGAAGACAAGGACATGAAGAAACTCTTTGGGTGGTGGCAATACTCTATGTCCTGATTGTGCTGGTGTTTACACAACTGTGTACAACTATACAACAGCCATTTGTGACCAGGTGGATGGATGTTGAGATCATCATGCTAAGTGAAATAAGCCAGACAGAGAAAGTTGAGAACAATATGAATTCACTCATATGTGGGATATAAAACTGAAAGCAACAAACAAACAAAACAAACAAAAACTCATAGGGGCAGACCACAGTTTAGTGGTTAGCAGAGGGTAAGCGGGAAGGGAGTCCATTTCTTTGTCCCACTCAAAATCCTGTGGGAGAGGTGAGCTCTGCTGAGGGGCTGGAGGCAGGACCTCAGTGACAGCCATGCCACTCTTGGTCCCTGGTCCCTGGGCCAAAGCAGCACTGTCACCCTCTGCCTGGCCACCCCCCAGGTCTCAGGCCCCCAGATGCCAACCCCACCAGAAGTGAGCAGTGCCTTCTAATGTTCCAATGCCAGAGCAGATTTCTCAGAAAATAAAACAAGAATATACTCATTATCAGAAGTGGAACTTCAGAAGTTGGTCTTACTCACAGACAGAAAAAATTGATCGTTCCCAGATGGGAGGGGGTTGGGGGGCTGGGTGAAAAAGGGACAGGGATTAAGAAGTGCAAATTGGCAGTTACAAAACAGTCACAGGGATCTAAAGTACACACAGGGATACAGTCAATAATATGGTTAATAACTATGTACGCTGTCAGGTGGGTCCTAGACTTATGGGGGGATGACTTCATAAGTTACATAAATGTCTAACCACCATACTATACACCTGAAACTAATATAATACTGAGTGTCAACTGTAATTGAAAATTTTAAAATATATATTTAAGTTGTTGTTAATCAGAATGAAGCTTGGGCTTAGAACGTTAGCCTCACTCCTGAGCACTCACAGCATCTACTTGTCCTGGATAAAGAAGGGCCTCCTCACCCTTACTCTCTGACAAGTTGGAATAACATGTCAGTAGCTCTTAAAAGACCTTGATGATATAATTCATGAGGATTACGAGCAAATCCTCCATACCAAACCAGCGGAACAGTGTGAATCTCTGAGAATCACAAATGATCAGATTATGCCACCAAATGGGACAATGCCCACAGGTTTCACATCCTGAAGCTTTCTTGCATATCTGGTACCAGGCTGGACCACAACAGATGACTCTGAACACTTTTTGCATCTGCTTTGACATCACATTTCGTCTCCAGCTTTGCATCTTGAGAACACCTAAACGTTCCTGCAGGTCCATTTCTTACCTCTTGAAATACCTTAAAACGCTGTGATTGCCACAAGCATGTCTCTCTACTCTGCTCGCCCAGTAAGCAGCTGTGCCCTCCCTACTGTGACAGATTTTCTAAACAAAACACATGGGGCAGCAGTTTCTCAAAATATGCTCTCAGTGGCATTTCCCCAAACCTAGTTCTGCAAGAAGAGTTTGAGAGGGTGTGCATGTGTGTGCTTTGTTGTTATTTATCTTTGCAAACTTTTTGATCTTGGGAATTCTGGCTGTGAATCTGACGTCTGACAATTGTGGTTCAAAACATTTGCTTGGTCTACAGATCATTTATGTTTTGCGACTACATCAGTTGTAACAGTGGGTTATTTTATGTGTAGGTATTATTGTTAAACACAGACGCCGTTGCCACACAGAGAGTATGAAGCCTCAGTTGGGGTGGGTATTAGATGCAGTGATGATGACATAGCAAAGGTCTGTGATTCGAGGTCAGGGGAGGAATTAGAACAGACCTGGAGACAGGCCATGGACACATGGCCTCTGCCACGTTAGAAAAGTGCTTTTGACTCCACACCTTAAATTACCCATACAGAGTCTGTGCTCCCTGGAGGAAGCTCCCTGGAGGAAAGGTCTCCCCTCCAACAAGGCCACTAAGGTTTGCTTGGGAGCATAATGTAAGCAAGCACGGGGCTGGGCCCGTCTCCTAGGGAAGAGCTCCCACACCTTTGTATGAGTTATTAAAGACAGATTTTTATCCTTTGGGCAGGCTCCCCCAAATCCTTTTAATAAGTGTCCATATTCAGTTCCTTGAGCTTTGTTCTGGCCGGAAGTTGCCCACAGACTGTTCACCTCTCTCCAAGGCTGCGGACAGAAAGCGGCGTCTGTTCTG
Organism: Lyroderma lyra; assembly: GCA_004026885.1. NCBI lineage: Eukaryota > Metazoa > Chordata > Mammalia > Chiroptera > Megadermatidae > Lyroderma > Lyroderma lyra. The sequence goes on from PVJL010013300.1 coordinate 9,260, forward strand.
AGGAAGCGGAAGTATCCATTTACTTTTTTACTGGGACTTGTTCAGGACCACATTCTACAAGATGCTTTGTTTCATTTATTATTGTTTCTGGAAAGGAAAGTTCTATTAAAATGGTTTTAGTTTGAATATTGACTAGTTTATTTTAAGCTTTTCTTTTTATTTCAAAATCTTTATTCAATTTATTGGGGTGACATAGGTTAGTAAAATCATATAGGTTTCAAGTGTGCAATTCTGTAATACACCATCTGTACACCGCATTGTGTGCTCACCGCCCAGTCAGTTCTCCGTCCACCACCGTGTATTTGACCCCTTCTGCCCTCTTCTACCAACTCCCCTCCCCCTTACCTTCTGGTACCGCTGAACCGTTGTGACTATGAGTTTTTGTTTCTTTCTTTGTTGCTTTCAGTTTTATATCCCACATATGAATGAAGTCCTAAGACTCTCAACTTTTTCTGTCTGACTTATTTCACTTAGCATGATAATCTCCAATCCATCTCTGTTGTTGCAAATGACAGTTATTTCATCTTGTCTTATGGCCAAGTAATATTCCATTGTGTACATGTATCAACTCTTTAACCAATCATCTATCAAAAGATACTTGGGTTGTTTCCAGGTCTTGGCCACCATGAATAATGCTGCAATGAACATAGAGGTACATATATCTTTATGGATAAATGTTTTCAGATTTTGGGAATAGATACCCAGGAGAGGGATTGCTGGGCCGTAAGGTAATTCTATTCTTAATTTTTTGAGGAACCTCTATACTGTTTTCCATTGTGGTTGTAACAATTTACATTCCCACCAGCAGTGTATGACAGTCCCTTTTTCTCTACATCCTCTCCAGCACTTGTTACTACTTGTCTTGTTGATAACTGTCATTCTAATAGGTGTGAGGTGGCACTGTGGTTTTGATTTGCATTTCCCTGATAGCTAGTAAAGTTGAGCATATTTCCATATATCTGCCGTTTGTCTTCTTGGGAGAAGTGTCTATTTAGGTCTTCTGCTCATTTTTTAATTGGATTGTTTTGTTGTTGTTGAGTTGTATGAGTTCTTTATATATTTTAGATATTAGTCCCTTATCAGATGTGTTGTTTGCAAATATTTGCTCCCATTCAGTTGGCTGTCTCTTTGCTTTGTTGATGATGTCTTTTGCTGTGCAGAAGTTTTTTAGTTTGATATAGTCCCATTTATTTATTTTTGCTTTTACTTCCCTTGCCTTTGGGGTCAAATGCATAAAATCCTCTCTGAACCCAAGGTCCATAAGTTTAGTACCTATAACTTTCTTCTATACAATTTATTATTTTAGGTCTTATGTTTAGGTCTTTGATCCATTTTGAGTTAATTTTTGTATATGGTGACATACAGCTGACTAGTTTCATTCTTTTGCATATGACTTTAAAATTTTTCCAGTACCATTTCTTGAAGAGACTTTCTTTCTCCATTGTATGTTTTTGGCCTCTTTGTCAAAAATTATCTGCCCACATATATGTGGGTTTATTTCTGGGTTCTCATTTCCATTCCATTGGTCTGTGTGTCTATTTTTCTGCTAGTACCATTCTGTTTTAATTATTGTCACTTTGTAGTATAAATTGAAGTCAGGGAGTTTGATACCTCCAGCTTGTTATTTTTTCTTAGGTTATCAGCTATTCAGGGTCTTTTGTGATTTCATACAAATCTGATGATTTTTTGTTCTATTTCTTTAAGAAATGTCATTGGAATTTTGATGGGAATTGCATTAAATCAGCATATTTTGGGGGGTAATATGGCTATATTAACTGTATTGATTACTCTAATCCAGTAACACAATCTTTCCATTTCTTTGTTTCTTCTTCAGTTTCTTTTAATAATGTCTTATGGTTTTCAGTATATATGTCCTTTACGTCATTTGTTAAGTGTATTCCTAGGTATTTTATTCTTTTAGTTGCAATTGCAAAATGAATAGTTTTTTTCATTACGTTGTTTGAAATTTCATTGTTAGTATATAGGAACACAATGGATTTTTTTGTATATTGATTTTGTGTCCTGCAACTTTACTGTTTCTAATAGTATTTTGGTAGAGTCTTCAAGGTTTTCTATATAAAAAAATCATGTCATCTGCAAAATTTAACTTCTACAGTTTAACTTCTTCATTCCGAATATGGATAAGCTTTGTTTCTTTCTCTTGCCTGATTGCTCTGGCTAGGACTTCCAATACTATGTTGACAGACTAGTTTTTTAATCAGAGTTTATTTTGAAAATTTCTGAGTTTCATTCAAATGTATGTCAATATGTTCCAAAGTAAGGTAATATTCAGAGACAGTTCTGATCAGATGGCTTAGAGAAATTTCTAGAATATTCACATTCAAAGATTTCTTATTAATGAAGTTCTTTGACATAAATCTTACCAAAAACTGCAACATTATTCTTTGTACATGTTCTTTATGTAGTGTTAACAAGCTTAGCTGCAAACAAATAAAATACTTAAGCTACTTGTTTAAGAAAAATACTTGGGGAGAGGGAAGAATAATTAGGTGAAACACAGAACTAAAGATTTGAGGGGCAGTGAAATTATTCTGTAAGATACTATAATGGTGGGTATATGTAATTATACATTTGTACACCATCAAAAATGAACCCTAAAATAAGTTGTGGACTCTAGGTGGTAATGATGTGTCACTGTAGGATCGTCCGTTAGTGGAGGAAATTGATAGTAGGAAAGTCTGTGCATGCTAGGGGTAGGGGGTACATGGGAATTCTACGATTTCTGCTCAATTTTGCTAACAGCTAAAACTGCTCTAAAAATTGTCTACTTTTTAAAAACCATACACTGAATGCAACTGAATTTTAAATTAAATATATTTTTCTGGATGATTAAATAACTGTTAAATAAGCATGGTAAGAGACACCACTTAAATCTCTCTAAAGAAAGGACCTGCCACTCAGTTGCAAAAAATGCAGTTCCCTGAGCACTTTCAGCTGTCACTGCCTTCAGGCTCTGCCCCAGATCTGGGCCTTCCACAGCAGCCCAGCCATGATCACTGCAATAGCACTAGGGCTGCTGACCAACACGAGATTCCTTTGTGAGTCATCTTCACTACTCAGTTCTACATTGGCTTGGCTGGAGCTCGGTCAGATCCAGATTGTAGTCTGAGGTTCTCTCTGCCCAGTCCTGCTTCCTTCCTTTTCATGTACTTCCTAGACAACCCAAGTGTTGAGTAATGACACTGAAAGGACACATGGCCATTTGCTGTTTCCGAAGCTTTAGGTAATTTTTTTCTTAACCTCAGGTGACCTGACAGAAGGGAGGTAAAGGGATAAATACCCAGTCCTCAATCACTTCCTATGTGATTATACATCCCCTCTCAGCTCCTCCCAGGAGGTGAAGGGTGGACCGTGCATCTGAAGAGATAAACAAAATATATAGAACACCAAGGGAGCCAAACACCAACCTGAGAGACAGAATATATTAATATAATGCAAGCTGTTGCAACAGATAACCCCAAAGTCCCAATGACTTCACACAAGAGAAGTTTACTTTTTGTCCAGGTAAAGTATAAAAAAGGTTTTTCTTGTTTGTCAGGATGCTCACCTCCAAGCAGTGACTCAGGGACCTAGGTTTCTTACATGATATGTCTAAACCATTCATCAATGGACTTAGACACAGAAGAGCAAAGGTTAATGAAGGGTCACTTTTAGGACATTTTTGTGGGCCGGATGTGGAAATAGAGCAGCAATAGTTCCTCTGAGAACTTACTGACTAAAACTGAGCTAACCCACAGCAAAAGTGGCCAGGAAACAGTTGAATAGTCGCATGGACCCAAGACAAAAAGGGAAGAGTTTTTCACACACAGAGAGAAGAAATTACTGATTGCCAGAGGCAGGGGGGTGTGTATATTGGGGGGCGGAGGGGAGATGGGTGAAGTGGGTCAAAAAATAAAAACTTCCGATTATAAGATAAATAAGTCCTGGGATGTAATATACAACATAGTAACTGTAGTTAACAATACTGTATTATATACAGTTGATCCTTGAACAACAGGAGTTTGAACTACATGGGTGCACTTACACACAGATTGTTTTCAACAAATACATACTGTACTAAAATGTTCTATTCCTTATGATATTCTTAATAATGTTTTCTTTAGCTTACTTTATTGTAAGAGTACAGTATATGATACATATAATGCACAAAATATGTGTTAACTATCTTATCATTAAGGCTTCTGGTCAACAGTAGGCTATTAGTAGTTAAGTTTTGGGAAGTCAAAAGTTATACATGGATTTCTGATTACACAGGGGGTCAATGCCCCTAAACTCCATGTTTTTAAAGGGTGAACTATGTTAGAAAGATCTTAAAAGTTCTCACAGAAGAAAAAAATGCTAATTATGTGTGGTGATGGATGTTAACTAAGCTCAATGGGGTGATCATTTCACAGTATATACATATATCAAATCATTATGTTGTACACCTAACACTAATACAGTGTTATATGTCAATTATATCTCAATAAAAAAATAGAGACAGAAAAAAAAGGGAAGAGTTTTGGTGAATGGCCAGCCAGTCTCTGGGTGTGCAACAAACAAATGTTAAATATAAAAATGTTTAATATAAAAAAATTTGTGATAGGCTTTGTAAAGGGAGTTTGAAGACTATACAACAGAGAGATCTTGGTTAACTGGGGGACAGGAGTTAAGGAAGGGCCCCCTGAAGAAGTGACATTGAAGGCAAATGCTAAGGATGAACAGGAGTTGGAATTGGCTAGGAGGAGGGAGGGTGGTTCAGAGAGCAAGGATCAGCAGTGGGCAATAGGTGGGAACCAGGAAGATGCAGCCAACTTAGCTGCTGTGAGCCCCCATTTTTGTAGCTTTGCTTGACCTTTGGAAGGAAAGGCTATGGCTTGAGTTTGGTTCTCAAAACACCATCCAAATAAAAATGGTGGATGGCAGCTGCCTCAGCTCTTGTTTCTGGGTCAGGACACATCCCCCAGGTCTGATCCATCAAAGCCAGCCTGGAGTTTTTTACTTTTTAGTATCTTAAAGGGGAAAGCTCATCTTTAAAGGATAAATTATTTTATCTTAAGAAGAAAACACTTCATTATATTAGGAATCAATATATTTACCTTGGTAGACAGTGCTGAACAGAAAGACATTTTCTCTGATTCCCAGCAAGCAATTCTTCCTCCTTCTGATGGGTGACATGGGGTGAGAGGCAGGAGAAAACACCTTAAAAACCTTCAAAAAATATTTGTTAAATAAATAAATGAATGAATAAAAGTGTATTCTCTAATCTCACTCTGGTCAGTCAATATTTTTGCACTTCAATGTTTTAGAACATTAATGAGCGATGATGGTATTTCATCTTTAAACTTTCCTATCTCCCTGAAAGTTTGGCAATGGAGGCTTTCACTCGGCTTTCAGAGTGTCCTTATAGACTTTATTATTGGTGTATTTAAATATTATTTAACCTAAAATAAAATTTCCTAGAGGAAGAGGATTTAAGCTTATTCTGGAATCTTTTGTTCTGTTAGCTCTGTTTCTTCAGATGTTGATTCTTTTCTGCTGTTGTGGAGTTTGGGATGTTCCTTTCAGGGTATTGATTTGAGTCACATGTCTGGTGATTCTGAGTTATCTGCTCATCTTGGTGTCTGAAAATTCAAGTTCTCCTGCCCATTCTATTTGCTATAATTTCACTTAAGAGAGGAGTACTGACAACTTGATATTTTGTATCTACTGACTTAGTCTCAGGGCAAATTATACCATTGAATCTACTTACTATGTGAGCCAGAAGAGAGAATAAATGTAACTCTGTTAGCTCCTGTGTTTTTTTCTAAGTGACTCCTTGATAAATGCCCCCAAACTTCCTCCCACTTTTTTAATCCACTCACAATACATTTGGAATTTCCTAGAACTGCCCGGCTTCTGAGTTTGTGGTTTTCTCTGGTTTTATTTCTCAATAATCCTGATCTTGTCTGACTCATCTTAAATAAATGCTTCCAATTTAAATTTACAACATGGTGGGGAAAAGAAATGACAGAGAATAATGGTGCAAATTGCTAGCAATTGGTGAATCTGAGTAAAGATCATACAGGTGTTCTTTGTACTCTTCTTATTCAATTCAGTTTTCTTTAAATTTGAAATTTTTTTTTTTTTTTTTTTTCTTTTTGGTATGTGGGTAGCTCCCTGGCTGGGAATCGAACCCAGGCCACAGCGCTGACAGCGCCAGTGCCGAAGCCTTTAGCCACTACACCATCAGGGAGCTCCCTGAAATTATTTTCCATTACTAACTTGGTTTTAAGAAGCTTTCTATAGACCCATTCTCAAGTTTTTCACTTGTTACTAATTCTTCAACCCACACTGATGTAACTGACCCATTCATAGACCTAAAAATGGCCTTTATAAAACCACCCATGATTCTGCTGATTGGAAGTATGATAAATATTTTCACTTCTCATCTTAACTAACTCTCAGCAGCATCAGACGCCATCAGTCACTACTTTCTTTTTCAAACAGGTTCCTTGGGATCCTGTCCAGCTGCTCCTGCTCAGGCTTTTGTGCAACTTGGCTTTCCAACAAACCATCACTTCTTGGACCCTTGATCTTAGAACCTCGTTTCTGCTACCTCTTTACTTATTCTTCTAAAAGAGCTCACCCTTGCCTGAAATGTCCATTAAATAAATACACCAACAAATCCCAAATTTCCATCCTAGCCGAAGAGTTTGCATAGACAGAGAATCGACTCAATATTCTCATTTGGTCCCTTCAAAGGCACCTAGAAATTCCACATATCCCAACATGACTCATGATCGTTCAGGGCCCCCCAAATCCATATATGCTTTCACCATCTATCCAGTTGCACGTGCCAAAAGTCTTGGCGTCTCCATCTCCAACATCTCTTGTATGCATTTGGTGCCTCTCCATCTTCAAAGCCAACACTCCATCCCAAACTTCTCACGATCTCTCACTTACTCCATGGACCTCCTTGCCTCCACTCTGGCTCCCATGCAAACTCTACATCCCTGCTAGTTTTAACAAGCTATTCTGACCACTTGTCTCCTTAATACTCCATTGCCCTCAGGATAAAGCTTTTGGCTGGCATCCACGAGCTTGCGTAGTCTGACCCTCTCATCCCCTTTTCCACTATACTAGCCACTCTCCTACCTCTGCCCCTTTGTACATGCTGCCTTCCCCACCTGAAACTCACTTTCCCAAATCCTCTCTTTACCTGATGCACTTCAGATCTTAAATACCATCTCTGTGACCCAATTGATGAATCAAATGCCAGGCACTGTGGTATTAAACCCATTGGCTGACTTAATGCTCCCAAGAGCCCATGAGCTACAAAATTTGTTTCAGTTTTACAATTGAAGGCCCAGAGATGTGAATATACTTACCCAAGGATGCACAGCTTAGCTAGCAATGGCAGGACCAGGGCTGAAACTCAGCTCTGTGTGACTGAAATGCATGCTCTGTGTGAGTCAGCAATCCCTCTTCTGGGTATATAGTCAAAGGAATTGAAATCAGGATCCCAAAAAGATATCTGCATCCCCATGTTTGTTGAAGCATAATTCACAATAGCCAAGACATGGAAACAACCCAACTTCCATCAACAGGTGAATGATGAGGCAATAAAGAAAATGTGGTATTATCCACATGATGGAATGTTATTCAGCCTTATGAAAAAGGGAACCCTGCCCCACACAACACCGTGGGTGAACCGTGAGGATGTTAGGCTCAGTGAAATAGGCCTATTGCAGAAGGACAAATACCATGTGACTACATTAATATAGCCAAATTCATCGAAGCAGAGTACACTGACAGTTGCAAAATGCTCAGAAACGGGTGAGAGAGATGTTTAATGGGTACAATTTCCGTTAGGCAAGATGAGTAAGTTCTAGAGCTCTAGTACATAGCACCATACCTATAATTAACAACTCCGGATTATACTCTGAATTTTTGGTAAAGGTGATCTCATACTGTGTCCTTACCATACTTTTTTTGAAAAGCATACTCTGAAGTTTCATTTTTACTCCTCCCTCACTGGACTGCTCCCAACACACACACACACTCTCACATGAGTAGCTGTGTCTTGATTCACATCTCAATCCTGCACACGATTCCACAATCACTGATTCCAGGCCTTAGAAACGACACGTGTTCTGGAATCCAGAACATACGAATGCACACAGCATTGTGAGGTAAAAATATAGTATATGTTGGTCTCTGTCCCAGGTTTCTCACACAAGGGCTCCTAAACTCTTTAAGTTCCTTAGTAATAAGAACACAAAGAGTGGGAGCTCCCTGGTGGTGTAGTGGCTAAGGCTTCGGCGCTGTTAACACTGTGGCCTGGGTTCGTTTCCCAGTCAGGGAGCTACCCACATAAAATAAATAAATAAATAAATTATAATAATAATAAAAAAGAACACAAAGAGCATCTTTTGGTCTAATGAGGTGACTCTGGGTGGCCCCTGGATGACTCCTGGATGGGGGCTATCACCAAGCCATGATTAGAAGCTGGGAATGTTCATCTGCCAGCACGCCCCCATCCACCAGAGAGGGGAGAGGGCTGGACGTGGAGTTAATATTGATCATGACTACATGAGGAAGCTCCATCAAACCCTGAGAGTAGGGGGTTCGGAGAGCTGCCAGGTTGGCGAACGCATCCACACCAGGAGGGTGATGCCCCCTAACACCACGGGAGCAGAAGCTTTGCTGCTTGGGGCCCTCGCAGACCTCTTCATCTGGATGATCGTCTCTACCCTTTTTCATCTCCTTTAATACACTGGAAAACCCAAGTCAGTGTTTCCTTGAGCTCTGTGAACCCTTCTACCAAATTAATTGAACCCAAGGAGGGGGTTGTTGGAACCTCCAATCTATAGCTGGTTGGCCAGAAGTGCAGTTGATAAACTGGGCTTTCCGCTGACCTCTGACGGCGTCGTGGGGGGGGGGGCAGCAAGTTTGTGGGACCAAGACTTTAACCCGGGGGATCTGTTGCTATCACCAGGTAGACAGTGTCAGGATGGACACCCAGCTGGACCCCCCGTCGAAGAACTGCTTGTCGGTATGGGGGAAAACGTTCACATACTTGGCGATCAGAAGCGTCAGAAGCAAAGCACTTTGTGTGGGTCGTATAGGGAGTCACATGAAAGAAGCAAGGAAGAACTGGGTTTTTCCCTGAAAGAAAGAAAAAACAGAGAGATTTTGCTTTACACATATATTATCCGCACCAGGGGCTTCCGGGACACACCCAATAATCAAGCATAACAACGTATTTGCTTTATGAGTACTCAGGCTAAGACAGAAATAAAGACCACAGACACACCCACATGGGTTCAGCCACTTGGGGCTGCCAACGGACTTGTGGAAATTTATCTGTTTGGGGATTCAGGGTGGTGGATGCGGGATTATGAACCTATGCTTACCTTTACAACACCCCATCACTGCACAATAGCCTTTGTAACTCTGTAACCCCCATGTGGGCAAGGATGTGTTTATAACATCACAACTATGTCGTCGTATCCCCTCTCCTGTGAAATGTTTCTTTGTAACACACACACGTGTCATCGTAGAATTCCATCTGTATATCGGTGTGTCACTACTTGAGAATTTCACCTTGTATTGTTCTATTTTTATTACACTTCCTTGATGGACCATTCTATTTCCACTACATATAGTATCTCTGCTGCTGGCCTTGTCTATCGGCTTTTAACACCATCCTTCATATCACTGTATTTTTGTAACATCATTTTCTGCCTCAATGTTTTCCTAACAACAGTTGAAGTGTATCAAGTGCTTATCCAGAGCCAGGCACTGTGCATCGAATGCGTATCAAATGTATCAAGTCCTGTAACCATCCATACCAGTATGCTAGGGCTGTCATAACAAAATGCCACAAACAACAGAAATTTGTTCTCTCACAGTTTTGGAGCCTGAAGTCCAAAATTAAGGTGTCAGCAGCGTAGGTTTCTTCTGAGGGCTGTGAGGGAAGGATCTGCTCCAAGTCTGACTTGTAGATGGCCATCTTTACATTTACATGGCATTGGGGGGTGGGGGGTGAGAGAGAGAGAGAGAGAGAGTCCAAATTTCCCCATTTCACAAGGACACCAGTCATATTGGATGAGGGCTCAGCCCAACTACCTCATTTTAACTTTATTGCCTCTTTAAAGACCCTGTCTCCAAATACAGTCACATACTGAGGTCCTCAGGATTAGGAATTAGGAGAAGGGCACAATTTAACTCCAACTGTTATGTATTCTATGGGGTCACCTGGTTTCAGGAAGTCCGGTTCTAGAACTTATACTGTCAACCATCCTACTTGTTATTAGCTGTGTGACTTGGGCTAAACTTTAGGGGTCTCAGTCCTTTACCTGCAAAATAGGAATAAAAACAGAATAGTACCTCCTAATGGAGTTCTTACAACACAATTACTGTCTGGGACCAGTAAGCATTAATAAATGTCAACTGTCTATCACCCCAAATCTAGTCCCTATCCAACACCATACCTAGTTGTTACAATATTATTTACTATATTCGTTATGCTATTCCCTACATCCCCATAACTAGTTTGCAACAACCAATTTGTACTCCTTAATCCTACCCCCTCAACCTTCCTCCCACCTGGTAACCTCAAAATGTTTTCTCATCTATGCATTTGTTTCTATTTTATTTGTTTGTTTTGTTCTTTTAGATTCCATATGTAAGTGAAATGACATTGCATCCATCTTTTTCTGACTGACACTCCACTCAGCTTACTACCCTCCAGGTCCATCCATGACACTGGAGCGGAGTTGGGGGACAAGGTGAAAAAGGTGAAGGGATTAAGAGGTACAAATTATCAGTTACCAAATAGCCATGGGGATGTAAAGCATAGGAAATATAGTCAATAATATAGTAATAACTATGTATAGTGTCAGGTGAGTGCTAGCCTAGTCTAAGAGAGAAATTATATAAATGTCTAACCACTATGCTGTACACCTGAAATTAATATAAAATAATATTGAATGTCAACTGCAATTAAAAAGAGGGGAGTTCCCTGATGGTGTAGTGGCTTAAGGCTTCGGCGCTGGTGCTGTCAGTGCTGCGGCCTGGGTTCGATTCCCAGTCAGGGAGCTACCCACCAAAAATAAAAAAAAAAAAGAAAAAAAAAAGAAAAAATTAAAAAGAGGGGAAAGGTAAAGGGCAATAAGTGATCCCAATTTCCAGGTATAAAACAAGTAAGTCATGGGGCTGTACTATACAGCATAGGAAATACAGTCCATAATATTGTGACAGTGTGTATGTGTATGGTGTCTGATGATTGCTGGGTTTATCAAGGTGATCACTTCTTTAGGTATATAATGTTGAACAATTATGGTGTACATCTGAAGCTGATATAATGTTATATGTTAGCTGTGTTTTTTAATAAAAAGCTTTTTAAAAATAAATAAAATAAATGTCAACTGTGGTTATTGTCACTATTGCAGAATTCCATCAGCATACTTTGAATCTTTTTCTTTCTTTTTTTTTTTTTTTGTAGTATGTGGGTAGCTCCCTGACTGGGAATCGAACCCAGGCCACAGCGCTGACAGTGCCATCGTCGAAGCCTTAAGCCACTACACCACCAGGGAACTCCCATACTTTGAATCTTGATGACACCCAGATTTGCGACTCAAGCATCCTTGCTGTGGGATATCCACAGACTCAGCATAATCCAGAGGGTAGGAAAGTCTCTCAAATCCCAAAGTCACCAGGAAAGGCACCAATAGCCTTGAAGACCTGCTTCCTTGGGGACCACTGTCTTAAAGGCCACTTGGCAGCATGGAACAGAACCTACCCCAGAAAGAAATTCATGGGAGACCATTCAAGTTTCTCATGGCCCTGAAGGGGAGATACTAGATTATTGGTTGAATACTGTTCCCCCAAGATTCTTGTCCTTCCTGGAACCTCAGATTATAACCTTATTTGGAGATAGGGTCTCTGCAAATATAATTAAATTAAGATGTGGTCATACTGGAGCAGTGTGGGCCCTACATCCAATAAGACTTGTGTGCAGAGCTCCCTGGTGGTATAGTGGCTAAGGCTTCGGCGCTGGCACTGTCAGCGCTGCGGCCTGGGTTCTATTCCCAGTCAGGGAGCTACCCACATACCAAAAAGCAAAAAAAAAAAAAAAAAAAAAAAAAGAAAGAAAGAAAAGACTTGTGGGCTTATAAGAATAGAAAGAAAAAAAAAAGTCAGAGACACACAAAGGAGAGACAGCCATGTTAAGATGGATGCACAGATTGGGGTGACTAAGCTATCAGGCAAGTAACACCAAGGCTGCAGGCGAACACTGAAAGCTGGCAGAGGCAGGAGGGTTCTTCCCTAGAACCTTTGGAGGGAGTATACCTGCCGACACCTTGATTTTGGACCTCTGGCTTCCAGGACTGGGGACAGCACATATCTGTTCTTTAAGCCAACCAGTTTGTGACACTTCGTTAGGGCAGCCCTAGGAAGTTAATAGGGTTTTCCAATAGATGTAAGGTAACCTATGTCACCAGGAAGAGGCAAGTAGGAAACTGAGGTCCCTCCTGTGTCTCTCTAGGGCTCTGTGGTCTTACCTGTGAATTCTTGTGCATCTTCCTCTCCTCTCTATCCACGTTCAGGGCCCTTTCATGCTTCTCTCTCAGGTACAGTTTCCAATTCCTGGCTAATACTGTCTGTGAAGATAGGCCCACCCACTTTTGCAGAGATCTGATTGGTCCAACTTGATTCATGTGTCCACCCTGGCCCAATTACCTGTGTCAGAGGAGAGGCATCACCTGGCACCAAAGGTGCTATTCAAATTAGGCAACAAGCAGTGCAGCCAGATGCTAACCAATCAGATTTGACGCTGGCATTCTGGGTGTGCACCAGGCATGAAGGCTTTGGGTGCTGTGTCACAAAGGCCATCCAAGCGGTCCAGAGGAAACCAGGGAATGCAGACTGGGAGTAATAGGCACTTGCAACCTGTATGGAACCAGTTTAATAATTTAATGACTGGTCTGGCCATACTCAGATATCAACTCAGTGTCGGTCGTGCCCATTCATGAAGGACAACCCCTTGAGAAGGGATAGGGATGGGTCCGAAAAATGGCATTTATCTCCCCTTTCACATGTTCACTACCCATCCCATACCCTCCTGTCTGGCCATTGTAGGCCAAACTCTCCCACCTCTTCCTCGCTCACCCCCATCTCTCCTCTTAAGGCCCATCAAGGTCACCTGCTCCATAGAGACTTTTCTGTCCACTCCAACCCCGGTGTCCCAGGTCTGTAAGGAAAGCCAAAGTTCAGCCAGTTTATATGGACCAGTGGGTGTTATATCTGCATGGTGGTGAAAACTATGAGGCTCGGGGAACTAGCCAGGTCTGCAGAGAAAGAGGGCCAGTGGTGTGCTGATGTGTTTAACAAGCAGCTCTCCAGAGAGGGGGACTGAAATTGTGTGTTTATTGTGAATTTTACAGGAATAAGTGATTGTGTAGCACTCCATTTACAGGTAAAATAGAAAATACTCCATTGAAAATTCCATTGTCAGTTGATTCTTACAGAATGCCTTAATTTTTCCCTCTTGTACCCATAACCTACCTGTGAGTGCAAGAGACATGTGAATGTAGGTTGAGACTGAGATAACATGGATGACAAAGATGTATGTCCACACTTCACCTGCCTGTTTGTGACATGAGCAACTTCTTTGCTAAATCAGATGAGGATTTGAAAACATTAAATGAATACTTCCTTGATTTTTTGTGTGATATTCACAATGGCACAGGAACAGACCAGACACACTTTTAAGTCTAATGTACATTTTAACATCATTTCCTTCATCACTGTAAGCCTAGACAATCAACAGAGAATAAATCAAGCCCTGACCTGTACCATTTGCTGATTCCTGTGGCCAATTTTAAGTGACTGGCATGATGTCACTGAACAGAGTTGGCAAGTGACATCCTGCAGAACTGCATATTATGTGGTATTTCTACCACACATTTACAATAGGACAAACAACCTCAAGAGCATAGATCAAGCTTGTCTAACCCGCAGGCCGCGGGCCACATGCAGCCCAGGACGGCTTTGAATGTGGCCCAACACAAATTTTTAAACATTCTTAAAACATTACAAAAATTATGCACAGATCTTTTTTTAGCTCATCAGCTATCGTGTTACTGTATTTTATGTGTGGTCCAAGACAATTCTTCTTCCAATGTGGCCCAGGGAAACCAAAAGATTGGACACCCCTAGCACAGATAACAGTAAAATGGAAATAATAAAATAGGGTAGTTATGAGTCTCAGATAACTCATACTGTCTGGTGTACAGTAAATGCTCAATACATAGTAGTGATAAAGTTAATGAACATTTTTATTATCTGGTACCACGTACCATCTTATATTCTCCTCCATGGCCCAGTCACACTGAGTCACACACAGTCCTAGTCAGTGTCAAGCCAGCAAAACGTCAACTTGACAAAAGCTGGGGTGTTGGTCTGTCTTGTTCACAGCCGTGTCCCCAACACCTAAAACAGTGCCTAACACATAGTAGATGATTGATATAAGTTGCATGAATGAATGGTGCTCACACAACAAAGAGTTCACAGACTCCCAAAAGCTAGCGCCACAAACCCCATAGGGGCAGAGGGTGAGCCTTTATTTCTTACATATTAACATAAATTTTAAAAATTTTATGTTTTGCTTGCTGATGTTTTTCTACCCCTGCATAGGACCTGGCAGGTAGTAGATGCTCAATAAATATAAGCTAAACTAATTATTAAAAAGTGCACTCTCTGAGCTCAGGCTCAGAATAAATAACACGGGTTTGGCTTGGGGCAGGAGCGGTAGTGGGACCTGGAGAGTCCTCAAGGAGGGTGTCAGCAGCTGGGAACCCTGCGCAGCCCAGTGAGGTAGTGAAGCCAGGACCAGAAGCCCCAGCGAAGCAAGGCAGGATAGGATTCAGTCTCCATCCACGGTGTAGCAACCAGGCCCTGCTTCATGAGGGCTGTGGGGAAGGGAGTCCAGCAGGGACCTTGGTGGCTACTTGGTAGAGGCCCAAGACCGTGGCACCTTGAGCAAGTTGCCAGGTGGAGCGTGCCCGTGCTGTCGCATTCAGGCGGACACCCAGGCGCTGGCCGGCACCCAGGCGCAGCAGGCCACCCCGGAAACCCGCTGCTGAGTTGGGGCCTTCGGAGGACAGAGGCGGCAGGTCCAAGGTCAGGGCCAGAGCTGCAGCCCCTGCATGGGGCGGCTGCAGGTGCAGAGCAATGGAGACCCAGCCGGAGCCAGCGCTGGCCACCACGCGTCGCAGTTCCAGGTGCAAGAAGACATAGTAGATGCCAGCCTCAGCCACCTCCAGCTCCTGCGTGTGCTCACTGAAGCTCAGGCCAGGGGCCAGGAACACGCCTTTCAGGCCGGGGTCGCTGTACCAGTGCAGGAGCCCCTCAGTCAGCTGTGCTGCAGGAAGAAATGGGGGTATGCTGAGCATGGCTGTGGGCGGGGCCCGCTCTCAGGGAAGAGCTCCCAGAGGGAAGTGGGGCTGGGAATGGAAGGGAGGAAGACCCCCCGGAGAAAGGCTGTCTGGAGGAGGGAGGGAGAAAAAGAGGGGGACTCAGAGGGGTGGGGCGGAGGGTGAAAGACTTCTAGGAACAGGAAGAGGAGGAGCTGCAACGCCAAAGAGGATGAGGGAGAGGAATGGGAGATTCTTGGGGATGGAAGAAGGGGTTTCAAGAGGCAGGTCAGGTGAATGGGGGGATAAATGAAGGAGGGAACTGGGGGCGGGGCAGGAAAGTGGGCCGGGTCTCAGCAGGGATAATAAGAAGGAAGAGAAGGGTGAGGAGAGTCTGGAAACGGGAGGGAAGGAGAGTCTCTGGAATAAGGGAGAAAGAAGCCAATGGGAAGGAGGACCTGGACCTCCTAGAGCCTAGAGGACCAGACCAGGCTGGGATTTGGGGACCCAGCCCCAGCTCTAAGAGGGAGGGTTTCAGGTGGGTGCAGGTGGGGGTCAGCTGAGGAGAAGGCACCCAGAGGCCAGAAAGAGGGACAGGTGAGTTTCAAAGAGCTGAGGAGACAGCTTTCAGAGAGGCATGGGGGGTGGGGGGGAAGAGTCAGAAGGACGCCTCCCACCGCCCGGACCCTCCTGCGGATCCTCCTCCCCAGGGGCACGGGGAAAGGCGGGGACACTCACCATCTCGGGCCACCAGCTGTGCGAACACGCCCACACCCTGCGGAGGAAATGCAGAAGGTGGATGGAGGGTCCCCCTCCTGCAGCCCTCTGAAAAGTGGGAGCCCCCCCCGCCCCGGCATCAGTGCAGGCCCTGCGCCTACGCTTTCCTTTCCCCTTGCTCCAAAGGAATACACCAAGACCCACGCACCCCCGAAGTTGGGGGTTCAATGTGCCGCAACCCGCGGGGTCCGCAAAAGGACAGCACCCGCCAGGGCTCAGTATGGAAATGAGCCGAGATCCCCGCAGAGGTCCTCAGAACAGGACCTTGGGAGGGAAAGGGGGTACCCTAGGGTTCCCAGGGGAAATCGAGGTTTTCTGGGAACTAGAAAAGTAAGCGAGGTCCCCTCCATGGTTCAACACAAAGAAGTGTCCCTTTGGGTCAGCAACAGTGAAAAGGTCCCGCCCTGGAGCGCGGGATGCAGATACGGCCTTAGGGGGGTACTAGAAGAGAAGGGGGACCCCCAAAGTCCTGGATAAAGGAGGGGTGCCCTCAGGGGTCCAAGAGGGACGGATCGTCGGCTCGGGGTGCAGAAGGATGGAGAAGGGTTCCCGGAGCGGCGTAGGAGTCTCCCCTGGGGTCCAAGCCGGGGCGCATCTCACCTGCGGGGAGACGGGGAGGCGGGCTCCGGCGTCCGGCGGGTGCTCGGGGACCTCAGGGAACCTGGAGCTGGGCGCCGGGCTGGGGCCGGGCGAGGCGGGGCTCCGGGGCACGGCCCAGGCTCGGACGGCGCAGGCGGCGCACGTGGCCGCGAACAGCAGCAGCGCGGCGCTCAGGGCCCAGGGCAGAGGCTGGCAGGCATGGCCACGGGGCGCGGGCGGCCGCGGGGCCTCGGGGTCCGGGACGGCGTCCGAACTGGAGGGCATGGCCGGCGACGAGCGGCTGCCGCCGGGGCCCCGGGCTCCGCGCTTTATACCGACGGCGGAAGTCCCGCTTTCCGGGGCGGGGCGGGAGGGGACCTGGCTCCCCGCCCCCGGGCCCTCGGGCCGAACTTTCCCTAACTTTCTTTTCTCTGGATTTCCGTCTGTCACCTCCTTTCTCTCCCTCTCCCTCCATCTCGGTCCC
>PVJL010013301.1:0-32949 GCA_004026885.1 Lyroderma lyra
GGTTCCTCAGAAAATTGGGAATGGAGTTACCATTTGACCCAGCAATCCCCCTTCTGGGGATCCACCCAAAGAATTTGAAAAACCTTAGTCTGCAAAGACTTATGTACCCCAATGTTCATCACAGTGCTGTTCACAGTGGCCAAGACATGGAAACAGCCAAAGTGCCCTGCGACAGATGACTGGATAAAGAAGCTGTGGTACATACACACAATGGAATATTACTCAGCTATAAGAAAAGATGAAATATTGCCATTTACAACAAAGTGGATGGACGTAGAGATCATCATGCTAAGTGAAATAAGCCAGACAGAGAAAACAAGGAACTGTATGACTTCACTCACATGCAGAGTATAAAACTGAAAGCAACAAAGAAAAAGCAAACAAATAAATAAAAAATACATGGACACCACCAATAGTTTAATGTTTATTTGGGGACAAGTGGGGAGGGGATGGACGAAGTGGGAGGAAGTGGAAGAGGAGGGAGGGGGACCTAAATATATGGTAATGGAAAGAGAAGTCACATTAGGTGGTGAACTTATACAACAAGTTAACGATGCACTGTAGAATTGTATACCTTGAACCTATGTAATTCTTGCTAACCAATGTCACCTCAATACGTCTAACAATAAAAAAAGAAGAGCAGTCTCCATTAATGTAAGCTTCTTTATAGGTCTCATTACTAATGTTTAATTCTTGTTTAAAATTATGATATATCCTCATTACCTAAAACTGTAATTTATGAATTATAGCAGTGTCAAAATGTCACTAGTTCATAATTTTACATAGTATAGCTCACTGAAAATTTCTCTGATATTTTTTATGAAAGGGGAAAAACTCAAGCTCTTCAATTAATAAATAACCTTCCCTGGAAAACCATCTTTCTAGAAGAGTACTCAAAAAACTTAGGGATAGCCAATAATGGCCTGACATCCTCTTTTATTTTAAAAGAAATAATTTTTTATTATAAATGGTAAGCAGGGTTTTGGGACATTTTATGGAAGCATCATTCCTTGTCAGTTGGTTTTATGTCATGAACAGGAGGGTGATGGACTGAAAGAAGCAAGGAGGCATACATAACATTATAGAAGGTGAAGTACACACGATGTTTCATCACACAGACATTGCTTTTTGTCTATGAGTCATTGCAAAGTCATTGCTGTCTGAAGAATTCTTATAAAACTATCCTTTGCATTATAGGTTTTATAAAACTATTTATAATTAAATGTTAATATCAGTGTCCATAACTACATCATACAGGGGAAATTTAGATGGAGATATTTAAAGTATTTTGTTCCATTAATAAAAAATGTATACATAAATTTTAATTTTGTTTACAAATTTAAGAATACTATAGTAAAATTTTTTGTTAGTTGACATTATTACTGGTTGGTGAAAATTGTTATGTTACCTTAGTAACTGCTCATTCCTTTTACTGATACATTAAAGAATTATAGATCAGCGAACATGAAGGTATAGAGTAAGGAAAGTTTATTTGGATACCTTCTAAGGGAAGAGCAGGTCAAGTCAAGAAATACAATGGTGCCAAAGGGTTTGGGGCTTGAGCTTTATATTATTGCCTCTGGGCAAAATCTGTGTACCCACAGACTTGTGTCATTTGATTTACATGTGTAGGTTATATAGCCCTTTCCTTTCTGAGCATGCACTTACCCATAATACCCACAAAAATCCATGGTGGGGAGTGGGGTTAAAATCACATTGCTAATTTACTGTAACTATATCATAATAAGGTGGAAGTTCAGGCAAAGGTTGAGCTTTAACATTCTCCACAGGCATCAAACCCAAGATAATTCTAATTGAATTTTGCTTTCTTCTTATCAAGATGTTCTAACCACAAAATTAGTCCTTGGAGGTTGGACCTAGTGGGTCCCTGAGGTTGGACTTGAGTGGTGCAAAGCATGGGTTACATTATCAACCACTGTTCCTGGCTAATAGCTACAGATACACTGAACATATTTTTCACTCCCCCTACTCAAATCCTCTTCCTCTTAGCAGTATACAAAACATCTAGATGATAAGGAACATTACAACACCAAAGAATCAAGATTTGGAAGCTGTTGGACATAGAATCATAGTTATTAAAATATTTGCATAGCATTTCTTCAGAGTCAAAATCTGTCAACAAATGTGAAATAGCAAGAAATGATTTCCCTACGATTTTATGAGGGCTTATATTATGTGAAAACTTTTAATGTTATAAGTAAAGTTATCATGTGAGATGTTCATTCATTCAAAAATGTATTGGAGAGATTTTTTAATTTTGATGGAAAGGTTTTGAGTAATACAGTTTTCACTTCAATTATCTTATATTATACTAAGTAATGACAAAAAAACACTTAGGTAATTCTTTAATCAGATATGTTATAGATAGGGTTAAGTGTTATGAGGAAAAAATAAAATAGGATTCTGAAATAGAAAGTGAGTGGAAGGATGAAACTGTGTTTATGGAAGATCTTTTCAATATAACATTCAGCTGAAACCTGAATGAAGAGTAGAATAAGCCCAGCAAACATTAAGGGAATGTGTTTCAGCCAGAGGAATGGTAAATTAGTTTTCTGTTGCTATATGTGTTCAGTGCTGAGAGGTTCCAGGATCTTATGACACGAGTACATTTGTAGCCTTTCAACACTATGAGCTCTTTAAGCTCTTCCTAAACACTGAACCTATGGCCCTCATAGACTTTCTGACTATCAGTCTTGAAACTCAAGGATGCTGAATCCTTTCAAGTTTGCAGTACACTGTAAGTTTTCAAAGTCTACTAGCACTTAGATAAACTGAAGCATTTGAACTCGACTACAGTTAAAATACAAAGAAAATATACAGATGTCTGAACGTTCAAAATCATTTTGCTTTGAAATGTCTTTATCAGCGATGAGGCAATAAGAAGAACATTTGAGATTTTCTGCTCCTTCTGCTTTGATTTCTTTCTTTATTTAATAGCAAACATCATGCTTAATATTATATTTCAAAATAAATACTAAGAAAATCCTAATGGGAAAAGTTACCATAACTTTGTAAAATGTGAGACATATCATGAGGAATCTTTAAATTTGCTCCTGATTACTTAGCATCACATCTAAGTTAGGAAATTTTACCCTAGAGAGAATACCAGATGAGTCTGATCTGCGTTCAATCTCAAGGTTCCTTTATTAGTAACATGTGTTTAAACTGTCCACAAATTCCCTAAATAAAAAAAAAAGTGGAGTACAAATCGGTGTTTCTCAAGAGATGCACTATTGGTCATTGGAGATGAGGGGTTTTGTGTGGAAATATCCCTCCCATAGTATTAATGATCCTGACTCTCATCCACTAAATGCCATGCAACTACCCAGTCATCATGACCAACAGAAAAATGAAATGTTTCCATGCATGTCCAAATATCCATTGGACTAGATAATCCTTTCTGAAATTGTGTTTTTAATAATACTCTCCTTGTGGCATTAATTTGGGGGAAAAAAGAAAATCTGTTCATAGGTCAAGCATTATTTTTTACATAATGTACCAAATAGTAAAAAAGATTTATTTCTGAAGGAATTTTCTAGACCTTAATATATTAATGACAATTACAAATTTCAAAAGGATGGGTATGGAGCAAAGTGTTTCTATAAGCTGATTTGACCAATTTTTTTTCAAATATTAGGTACAAAAATGGATTAAATGATCTTTCAAACTTATATCAGATTAAATGTGGTATAGCTGACAATTTCATTTCCTGTTTTTGGATGTTTCATTTGAAAGACTAAAATTGTTTTTCTTTGCCTTCAGAAGAAAAGCAAATATGCAAATCCTTTATATATGGAAAGAGTCAAATAAATAATGTAATTATTATATGAATGGTTCTATATTCAGAAAAGAATGGTAACGTAATTTTCTATGTTAAATATTTTTCTTATTTATTAATTTTTTTCAATTACATTTGGCATACAATATTGTATTGGTTTCAGGTGCACAGTATAGTGATGACACATTTATATAACTTTAAAAACTCTCATTCTGATACATCCTGTTCCCATCTGACACCATACATAGTTATTACAATGTTATTAATGGTATGTCCTATACTGCAATTTATATTCCTGTGACGATTTTGTGACTATGAATTTATACTTATTGATTTCTTCCCCTTTTTCACCCATTCCTCCCACTCTCTACCCATCACGCAAACATATACCCATATAATGCCACACATAATTATTGCAACATTATTGACTATACCCCCATATTATACCCTATGTCCCCATAACTATTACTTTTCAACCATCAATCAAAACTTCCCAACCCCTTCATTGAATTTCACCCCCTTTCCCAACCCTCCTCCCAGCTGGCAACAATCCAAATGCTTTCCATATCTATGACTCTGTTTCTGTTCCACTTGTTTATTTTCTTCTTTGGATTTCACCTATAAGCCAAGCCAACTTGCATGTGTCTTCCTCTGTTTGACATCCACTCCATGCAATATCCTCCATGTCTTTTGATTGGAAATTTTAATCCATTTAAATTGAAGGTAGTTGTTGATATGTAGCCTTTGCCATTTTATTATTCTTATTTTTGATTAAATATTCTTTTTCGTGTTAAAGTAGTTTCTCTAACATTCCTTGTAATGTGATTTGCTGGTAATGAACTCCTTTAGCTTTTTCTTGTCTGGGAAGCTTTTTGTTCTTCAATTTTGAATGATAGCCTTGCTGGGTAGAGTAATGTTGGTTGTAGGTCCTTCCTTTCCATCATGCTGAATATTTTCTGCCAGTTCCTTTTGAACTGCAAAGTTTCTATTGAGAAATTAGCTAACAGTCTTATGAGAGCTCCCTTATAAGGGACTAGTTGTTTTCATTTGCTGCTTTTTCTCTCTTTGTTTTTAACCCTTGCCATTTTAATTATAATGTGTCTTGGTGTGGATCTATTTGGGTTTATCTTCTTTGGGACACTTTGTGCTTCCTGGGCTTGTATATCTATTTCATTCACCAGGTTATGGAAGTTTTCAGCCATTGTTTCTACAAATAGGTTCTCAATTCCTTGCTTTCTTTCTTCTCCTTCTGGTAGTCCAACTGTTACACTTAATGTCATGCCAGAAGCTTCTTAAAGTATCCTCTTTTTTTATTGGTAGATGTATTGAGGTGACATTGGTTAGCAAGAATTACATAGGTTGGAGGTGTACAATTCTACAGTGCATCGTCAACTTGATGTATAATAAGTTCACCACCTAGTGTGAGTTCTCTTTCCATTACCATATACTTAGGTCCCCCTCCCTCCTCTTCCACCTCCTCCCACTTCTTCCATCACCTCCCCACTTGTCCACAAATAAACATTAAACTATTGGTGGTGTCCATGTGTTTTTTATTTATTTGTTTGCTTTTTCTTTGTTGCTTTCAGTTTTATACTCTGCATGTGAGTGAAGTCATACAGTTTTCATTTTTTTCTGTCTGGCTTATTTCACTTAGCACGATGATCTCCAGGTCCATCCACTTTGTTATAAATGGCAGTATTTCATCTTTCCTTATAGCTGAGTAATACTCTATTGTGTACATGTACCACAACTTCTTTATCCAGTCATCTGTGTCAGGGCACATTTGTTGTTTCCATGTTTTCCACTGTGAGCAGCGCTGCAATGAATATTGGGGTACATAAGTCTTTGCAGACTAAGGTTTTCAAGTTCTTTGGGTAGATCCCCAGAAGGGTGATAGCTGGGTCAGACAGTAACACCATTCCCAATTTTCTGAGGATCCGCCACACCGTCTTCCATAGAGGTTGTACCAGTGTGCAGTTCCAGCAGCAGTGTGTGAGAATTTCTTTTTCTCCACATCCTCTCCAGTACTTGTTATTCCTTTTCTTGTTGATAATAGCCATTCTAACAGGTGTGAGGTAGTATCTCATTGTGGTTTTGATTTGCATTTCCCTGATAGCTAATGAAGATGAGCATTATTTCATATGTCTGCTGGCCATTTGTATTTCTTTGTGGGAGAAGTGTCTGTTTAGTTCTTCTGCCCACTTTTTAATTGGGTTGTTTGTTTTTTGTTGTTAAATCATATTAGTTCTTTGTATATTTTAGACACTAGACCCTTATCTGATGTGTTGTTTGCAAATATTTTCCCCCATTCAGGTAGCTGTCTCTTTGCTTCGTTGATGGTTTCTTTTTCTGTGCAGAAGCTTCTTAGTTTGATATAGTCCCATTCATTTATTTTCTCTTGTACTTCCCTTGCTTTTGAGGTCAGATTCATGAAATCTTCCTTGAGCCCTAGGTGTATAAGTTTAGTACTGACATTTTCTTGTATACAGTTTATTGTTTCAGGTCTTATATGAAGGTCTTTAATCCATTTTGAGTTAATTATTGTATATCATGAGAGTTCATAACTCAGGTTCATTCTTTTGCATATGTTTTTTCAGCTCTTCCAGCACCACCTACTAAAGAGGCTGTCTCTTCCCCATTGCATATTTTATGATCCTTACCAAAAATTATTTGTCCATAAATTTGTAGATTTATTTCTGGGTTTTCAGTTCTGTTCCTTTGGTCTATGTTTCTGTTTTTCTGCCAATACAGAGCTGTTTTGATTATTGCTGCTTTGTAATATAAATTGAAGTTGGGGAGTGTAATACCACCAGCCTTATTCTTTTTATGTAGTATTGCTTTGGCAATTTGAGGTCTTCGTGGTTCCATATAAATCTGATCATCCTTTTATCTATTTTGTGAAAATATGATTGGGGGATTTCGATAGGTATTGCATTACATCCGTAGATTGCTTTGAGCAAAATGGCCATGTTAACAATGTTAAATCTTCCTATCCACAAACAGGGGATATCTTTCCATTTCTTTGTGTCTGATTCACTTTCTTTCAAAAGTGTCATATAGTTTTCCATGTATAAGTCTGTCATGTTCTTTGTTAAGTTAATTCTCACGTATTTCATTCTTTTTATTGTGACAGCCAAAGGAATTGACTCCCTCATTTCTTTTTCTGAGGATTTGTTGTTTGTATATAGGAATGCTGTTGATTTTTGTACGTTGATTTTGCATCCTGTGACTTTACTGTATTCATTTATTGTTTCTAATAGTCTCCTGGTGGAGTCTGGACTTTTCTATATAAAGGATCATGCCATCTGCAAATACTGACAATTTGACCTCTTCTTTCCCGATGTGGATACCTTTTATTCCTTTCTCTGGCCTGATTGCTCTGGCTAGAACTTCCAGTACTATATTAAATAGCAGTGGTGACATGGATCATCCCTGTCTTGTTCCTGATTTTAGGAGAACAGGTTTCAGCTTTTCTCCATTCAGTATGAGTTAGCTGAGGGTTTGTCCTATATGGTCTTTACTATGTTGAGATACTTTCCTTCTATACCTATATTATTCAGTGTTTTGATCACAAATGGATGTTTTATGTTGTCAAATGCTTCTTCTGCATCAATTGATATGGCCATATGGTCTTTATCTTTTATTTTCTTTATGTGGTGTATCACATTGATTGATTTTTTCCCAGGATGAACCCCACTTGATCATGATGTATGATCTTTTTAATGCATTATTGTATTCTATTTGCTAATATTTTGTTTAGAATTTTTGCATCTGTGTTCATCAGAGATATTGGTCTATAGTTTTCTTTTTTTGTGTTGTCTTTACCAGGCTTTGGTATTAGGGTAATGTTGGCCTCATAGAATGAGTTAGGAAGTATTGCTTCCTCTTCAATTTTTTGGAAGAGTCTTAGGAGAATAGACATTAATTCTTTGAATGTTTGGTAGCACTTGTTGGTGAGACCATCTGGTCTGGGACTTTTGCTTCTAGGAAGATTATAGATAGTCATTCCATCTCTTTGTTATTGATTGGTCTATTTAGATTATCCAGTTCTTCTTGGTTCAATCTAGGTAGGCTATAAGTTTCTAGGAACTTGTCCATTTCTTCTAGGTTGTTAAATTTAGTGGCATAAAGCCCTTCATAATATTTTCTTATAATCCTTTGTAGTTCTGTGGTATCAGTGGTAATTTCTCCTCTTTCATTTTCTAATTTTGGATATTTGTGTCCTTTCCTTTCATCCTTTGATTAGTCTAGCCAGGAGTTTGTCAATTTCGTTGACTTTCTCAAAGAACCAGCTGTTCGTAATATTAATTTTTTCTGTTGTCCTTCTGTTCTCTAATTGGATTAGATCTGCTTTAATTTTTATTATTTCTTTCTTTCTGTTCTCTAATTGGTTTTGGTCTGCTTTAATTTTTATTATTTATTTTCTTCTGCTGACTTTCAGTTTTGTCTGCTCTTCTTTTTCTAGTTCTTTAAGATGGGATGTTAAAGAGTTACTTGTGATTTTTCTTGTTTCTTAAGATAGGCCTATAATGATATAAATTTCCCTCTTATTACTGCTTTCACTGTGTCCCAATAATTCTGATATGTTGTATTTTCATTGTCATTAGTTTCTATATATTTTCAATCTCTTCTTTTACTTGTTCTTTTATCCAGTTATCTTTTAATAAGATGTTGTTTAATCTCCATATATATGTGGTTTTTTCTGCTTTCCTTTTACAGTTGATCTCTTATTTCAAAGCTTTTTGGTCTGAGAATCACTTGGTATGATTTTGATCTTCTTGAATTTGCTGAGGCTACTTTTCTGTCCCAGCATATGGTCTATCCTTGAGAATGTTCCATGTACACTAGAAAAGAAGATATAATCTCTTTTTGCTGGATGAAATATCCTGTAAATGTCAGTTATGATCAATTGCCATAATGTGCCATTTAGAGCCAATATTTCCTTATTTACTTTCTGTTTGGATGTTCTGTCCATGGTTTTTAAAGGGGTGTTTAAGTCTCCCACAATGATGGTGCTTTCATATGTGTTAGTAGTTGCTCTGTATATTTTGGTGCTTCCTAGTTGGAAGCATGTATATTAATTAATTAGTGTCAAATCTTGTTGTTGTAGTCTGCCTTTTATCACTATGACATGTCCATCTTTGTCTCTTGTTATCTTTTTTAACCTGAAGTTCATTTCATCAGATATCAGTATGGCAACTCTGGTTTTTCTCTGGTTACCATTTGCTTGGAGTATTGTTTCCCATCCTTTCACTCTGAGTCTGTGTTTTTCCTTATGGCTGAGATGTCTCTCTTGGAGACAGAATATGGATCGGTTTTGTTTTATAATCCCATCTGCTACTCTGTGTCTTTTATTGGTGAGTTCATCCCATTAACATTTAGAGTGATGTTTGATAGGTGAGGATTTACTGTGGCCATTACTTTTTTGTTGTGGTTGTTTTTTTGGTTTATTTTTGTTTGTTTCTTGTGGCCCCTAACTCTATTCCAGTTTTCGTGATGTTTTGTTACAAGTCGAAGAGCCTCCTTCAGTATTTCTTCAAGTGTCGGCCTTGTACTGGCGATTTCCCTCAGCTTCTGTATGTCTGAGAAGTACTTTATTTCACTTTCATATCTGAAAGATAATTTTGCTGGATAATTTATTCTTGGCTGGAAGTTTCTCTTTTAAAGTTTTGAATATTTGATTCCACTCCCTCTGTGTAGAGTTTCTGCTGAGAAGTGTAATGCCAGCCTGATGGGTTTTCCTCTAAAAGTTATAGATCTTTTTCCCCTGGCTGCCTTGAAAATTGTCTGTCTTTAGTTTTTGACATCTTTAGTACCATGTGTCTTGGAGAAGATCTGTTAGGGTCCAGGTATATAGGGGACCTATTTTCTTCTTAAATTTGGGGTTCCAGATCTTTCCATCATTTTGAAAGTTTGTCATCTACTGTTTGTTTGAGTATATTCTTTGTAGTGCTCTGCTCCTTCTTCTAATCCTATTATCCTGATGTTGTTTTGTCTCATGGAGTCAGATAGTTCTTGCAGAGTTCTTTCGATGCTTTTGGTTCTATATTTCCTATCTGTCTCTTTCTGAGATGTTTTCGTATGATCTTCAATATCACTAATTTATTCCTCCATCTGGTTGGCCCTGTTTCCTATGGCAGTTATTTCATTTCTTACTTCTTTTATTGTATTATTTATCTCTCAAATTTCCATCTCGTTCTTCCTTATGTTTTGAGTTTCTTTGTTGAACTCTTCCTTTTGTTCATGGATTTCCTTTCTTAGGTCATTCACCTCAGCTATGGTGTTCTGCCAGTATGTTTTCATTTCTCTCAGAGACTTTAGAATGGCTAATTTAAATTCTCTGTCACTTAGTTCAGAAATTTCTAGGTCTATTAGATCCTTTTCTGAGCAGCTTTAGATCCTAAGCTATTCATACTATCTGCTGGGTTTTTCTACTTTGGAATGAGGGTATTATGTTCAGCAGAGTCCAGGAGCCCTTCCTTGTCTGATCAGTATTTCTTTGGTGTCTTGCTGTAGGTAAGATACTCAGTGGCACTTGGGGTCAAGATTTGGGAGAGAAGAGAGGTGTTTTAGTCTTATCTCTGGTCTCCAGCTGCATTTGGTGGCAAGGCACATCTATGCGTGGTTCCTCCAGTTACTGCAGTTCATTGGGGAGGCTGTAGGAGAGGGGAGAGGCCCACAAAAGTGCTCTGGGGTGGCTCCACCTCCTGCCATATGTTGGGGAAGCTGGTAGATTCAGGCCAAGGCTCCTTTTGCCGGCTGAGGCAAATGCTATCAATTCCGCCTTTCTTCTCAGGTCTGCTCCAATGACCAGCCATTTAATGTGGAGTCTGCAAGCACACACCGCATGTGAGTGCCAGGCACACACGAGCCACGTGTCCCAAGTCATGGGCCTGATGTCACTGGTCATGTGAAGGCAATTGGCTTGCCTCTGCCGTGGGCCAGATACCACAACCCTGCAGAAGAGCGGTGCATGCACGTGGGGCACCAGGAGCTAAGGTGCTATCTTTGGGGCCCCACCACAGCCTGTGGCTGTTCAGAGTCCTCACTTAGCCCTCTCGCTATTCAAGAGCTTCAGAGGCTGGCCCCCAAGCTCTGTCCCCAACATGCTGCTCTAAGGCCTATCTCCCCCATGGTCTCCGACCATTCTGCCACTCTGGCTGGCTTTCACTCTTGTCACCTCTTAGTCTCCCCCTTCCCATGCACTATGCTGCTCCCAAATAATCAGATGTGATGGAGTCCTGTCGCAATCTGTTTCTGCTCCCTCCCCTCTCTCCCACTCACCACCTTCTCTCCAACCATCAGGTGTTTTCTTATGCTGTGTGGATTTCTCAGCTGTTGTTGTGTCATTCAGGGTCTTCTTTCTTTGCTCCTGGATGGCTGTTCAATTGTGTTTTCTGGGAGAGGGTTTAGAGACCTCCTCCCCAGTCACCATCTTCTCCTCTCTCCCAAGATGGCTGTTTTGACTTAGGGCCTTAAGCTGTTCTCCAAAGTCAAAATGCTAATTAGTTTTCTTTTGATTTGTATGAAGAAAAATATTTTCTTCTACAAAGCAGAAAGTTGGAGATGTTTCTCTTGCTGCATTTCTTACCTATATAATGAAGTCCTATTTTGCCCTAAAATAACAATCCTCAAAGGAAAAACACAGTTGTGAATGTTGACAGGTACATTCCCCTCAGTCTAGATCTATCATCTCTGCAGCCCTTGGGAAGTTTGCTTTTAGTGTCCTCACACTGACCATTTTCTCACTTCAGTTGGGTTAATGATGTTCAACTTTATATGCTAAAGTACAATTCAATTACTTAGGTGAAAACACTCAGCCTCTCATCAACTGTAGAAGAGACTATGTAATTGGAAGGTGTGAGGAAAAATAAAAATACAACTAAGTCCCTCATTTTTCCATTTTTAAAAGTCTGTTTTTGTTTTAAATCCAAAACAAAAACCTTGCTTTTTTTATCCTTAAATGTCTGTCATTATGGCTGAAAATAAATACTTGCAGTTTTATTTATGAGTCTCTCATTCATAGATCTTAATGACAGATGGAATAAATTATAAAGAAAATGAAGCTTTAACTATGATTAAGAAAATCAAAAAGGGGAATTTGGCACATCTACCTTCTCTTATTATGGCCATTTATTCTCATGTCCCGTTTCTTCAAAATCTGTCATTATGTTGGATGGATGGCTCTAAAAGACACACAAGAACTATTATAAGACTGAAAGCATTAGAATAAATAAATCCTGTTCCACAAAATGAAGCCATTAAAGGGTGCTGGAAAATAACATTTCACTAAATGTCAGTGCAGAATATGCTATAGACAAGTTTATAAAACTGCACTGTGTATACTAATCACAGTGTCTATAAATTTTTTCAGTTTGGAAAACTGAAATAATAAAATACTTTCCATTAAGGGATATATTATTTGTCTTCACATATTAATGTCATTTGTTCTGAGTTTCTAAGCTGGATACATTAAACATTTGAATAAAAATCGTAGAAAGAGCAGTAGAAATGGAAAGATTTAATTATTTAAATAATTTGTTAAATGGTTAATGTTGGTTAAGTGGTTTGTTTGAATCATTATGAAGTTTGAGGAAGTCTGAATAAACCCCTAATAAGAAATGTAAATAGCCTGAAAAGTCTCTCTTTTGTTATGTTAGATATTAATACAGAAATTTATGACAGAGCTCAGTAGTAGAGGAACTGAGATTTGACCAAGAATCCTATGCTTCACTGCTTTACATGTAAGGGTGGCATGTGTGGTAAAATATTTATAAGAAGAGATACCGTATTTGTTTAAATTGTAGTAAAAATTGTTACTGAATTCTTTAGATGAAAAACAGGCATATACAAAAGTATAAAAGAAAAGTACAATTTAAAAATCATTTTAAAAGAAAGTTACATTGTCCTAAAGTAATGATTCACAATTTCATTGAAAAACTGTATTGAGATACACACACACACACACACACACACACACACATATATATATATATAATAGACTACATATGTGTTTATATACATATGTAGTCTTTAAATCTTAAATAAACTATGATTGACTTTGAAAGCATTCGTTTCATATAAATATACTTCCAAAGGCATAGTATATTTATTAACTTTTCACTTTTATAGTCTTTTGATCATGAAAGGATCTTCTTATCTCCACACATGGTTGAAGTCTATGGATCTACCTGATTGCTTCATAGTCACTTCGGTAATTTTGCACTCTTGCTCAATTTCTCTCAGGTGTTATTGTTACCCTTGAAGCAGTCAGTCACTTATTGTTTCTCAGTGATGAGTATTCCAGTACTAGTTATATGCTTGACATTCTGCTAGGCTAAACAGAGTGAAGGTAAAAATTGAAGAAAAGAGAAGGGATTCACTGGTTTGCTTATATATTCTACAAGTATATGCTATATGCCTTGCTGCTTACAACAAATACAGATATAGTGCATAATGTATCACAGATACTATATTAGTTGCAAGAAATAAAGAGAAAAAAACTTGAGCTTCCCTCTATTTGGAATACATGTTCGGTAATCAAAACTAACAATAAATTAGCAACAGTGGTAGTTAAATATAATTATTAGTGTAATTGGGATATATACAGTGCTCAAGTGAGAGGAATACATAAGAGCTAATTAAAAATAAAAGTAGTTGAGCTTCTAGGTTGTTGGGTAGGGGAAGGGAGAGAGCAGAGGATAGTGTATTAGAAAAAATCAAGCTAATTTTTTTATATAATCATTTATTTTACAATTTGTATTCACTTTCTACTAGTACCAGTCACTGTTCTAGGCACTGGGGATACAACAGTGAAAGGGAAAAACAATCCATGTCTTCATGGGAATTCATACTCTAGTAGATACACATAAAAAACTATGATGTATATATAGAATGAAAGACCATGATGAATGTTGTAGAGAAAAGAAATTAGAAAAAGGATTTAAGTGCTGGGAAAGATTGTTATTCTAAATAACATGGTCAAGAAAGCACATACAATGGTAAGTTGCTGGTTGAGTGACTCACAAAGAAGTAAGTGTATAATCTGTGTGTCTACCTGGGGGAAGAGTAGTTCAGGAAGAAAGTACAGTAGTACTCTCAGATAGAACAAGCTGGAATATAAAAAGAAGCAAATAAATAAATAAATAGATAGATAAATAACTAGATAATAAAAAAAAGAAGTCAGACTTCAGCCAAGTGAACTACTGGGAAGGCAGAAGGAAATGAGATAGAATTCAGCCCATGCACAGCCTTTGAAGCCATTTTGAAGACTGGTTTTTACCAGAGTAAAAAATGAAAAATAACCAATAGGGAGACTTTGCAAAGTTCTGAGCAGAGTAAAATCTTTATCTGACTTCAGTTTTAACAGTTTTAGTCTAAGTGCTCTATCAAGCAAAGGCTATGGTGTAAAGGAAATGGGTAAAGGCAGGAGATCTGAGAGGAGATTATTATAGCACTACAGGGAAAAGATGGCTGTGGGTTTTTGTTAGAGTGGTAGCAGTGAGACGGTACCGTTGACCCAATGAATGTAAAAACTTGGGAGGCCAGAGAGAGTTTGCTTTATGTGAATATTTGAAAGAAACCTTAAACAACTGAATTCTATACACCAAGAGAGAGCTGGTAAGGTTGGAAGGCTGAAGGGAGCAACAAAGCCTACTTCATGAAGAGTCTTATAAGCTATGTTAGCAATTTTATTCTGAGGACCCTGGGAACCCAGTGAAATATTTCAAGAAAAAATTAAGTAAGTTAGCTTCTTAAAACAACATACTTATATTATCTCACAGCTTCCAAAAGTGAGGAGTTCAAGCATTATTTAACTGAGAGCTCTGATTAGGGTTTCTTAAAACTGAAAGCAGAATGTTAGCCAAGTTGTGATTTTTTTTCTGGAGCTAGGGGTCTTCTAAGCTCATTCAGGTTGCTGGCAGAATTGAGCTCCTCACCATTGTGAGAGTGAGACAATTGTCTTCTATAGGCTACCCCCCTCCATTTGAGTTCACACCATAGCTGTTTGCTTCATCCTGGCTACCCAGAGAGTGTCTCCCTTTTATGAAACATTTTATTAAGTCATACCTATTCAGGATAATATTCCTTTCATTACCCTATAGTAAACAGATAGAGGACTTCAGTTATATCTGTAAAATCCGTTGTTTGCCATATAATATAATCATGATGATACTCTATTTTATCATATTTATAAAAATGTTGTAGATATTACTCCCACTCAAGGGTAGGAGATTATAGAAGACATACTCCAGGGTATGAGAATCTTGAGGGTCATTCTAGAATTCTGCCTGCTGGAAGATAGATAGATAAAAGATGATGGATAGACAGATAGATAGACAGATAGATCAATAGATCAATCTACAGTTTATATATTGAGCAAAATACCATGGCCTTTTCAATCATTTTGATCTCTTAGTATTTTAGCTGAGTAGGTTAGAGGGAACAGAGGGAAAATAAGACAAGCTAAGCAGCAGTTTTCCAATTGTGACTAGTCTGCATTAGAAATGGAAATCTATTTAGAAGACTACTGATGAGACTTGTGAAGAAAGAGAGCAAAATTTGAAAAAAAAATGATGCCTAGAATTCTGACATGGCAACAAAGTGAATATATGGTGTTTTTATACAATTCAGAAGACACGTAGAGAATATAAATACAACAGAATGGACAGAAGGGGAGAAAACAATGAATTAATCTATGTATATGTTAAATGTAAGGATTCAGTGGGTTTTACAGTGGAAATGTCCTTTAGGCAGTCATATGAGTTAAGAAACAGATAATAAGTGGATACAAGCGAATTAATAAAGTTGCCCAGAAATAACATGTGGCATGGAAAATAGAGTCAAAGATCACACATATTCAAGTAATGGGTAGAGGGAAGAGAACTTGTCAAGTGGATAGTAAAAGAACAAGCAGAGGGTAAGAGAAACACTGGGTAAGAGTTTATTGCCACTTAGGGACAAAAAAAGGGCAGTAGTTGTCAAGAACGTGGAATTAATTAACAGTGTTAAATACTGTTGAAAGTTAAGTGAGATTAAATGTTCTTCATTTGATTTATGACATGTAGAAAATGATGGCTTCCTCCAGAATCAGACAAAAGACTTCGTACCTCAGTGAAGTGTGAGAAACAGCTGAGAAATTTGAGATCATGAATATAGTTTCTTCTTTCAAGATATGTGTCCATATAGGATAACTGGGGGGGGGGGTAATGTAGTTACAGCTAGCCTAGAACAATTTTTTTCCCTGAAAAATAAGATATTTGAACATTTTAAGACAGAGAATAAAAGAGAATAGTTGAAGATACAGGGTAGAGAGGAAATAATCAAAAGAATATAATCCTAAGTAGGTGAGAGGTAGCCATAGCATCAGTAGGAGATTTGGATTTAGATAAGATAGGAGGCCTTCTTCAGAGGAAAGTAACAAAGAGAACTGATGGATTCATAGATAGTACATAGATATATTTTCTGCTAAGAAGTAGAGGTGGTTTTCTTCAAATGGGCAGAGAAGTAAGAAATGAGATCAGTTGCAAATAATAATTGTTCTTTACATTAACTAATACTTTCCTAGGTTTTGTTACTTATTCATTCATTCATTTATTTATTCAGTTATGTTTTTATTATTCTTATTTCAGACCAGGTATTGTGATACATTTTGATAGTGCTAAAAGGAAGGCATTTCTTTCCCTTCAAGTTGTATAGATTTATGGAGGTCGTTAAACTCTAGCAGAAGATTATAAAATAATATAGAATATTCTGATAGTGATAAAAAGCTTGGTTTTATAAAGGGACATAGCCTGGGTAAGATCAAGAAAGGAAGGAAAAGAGATTTGAGCAATAAAGTGACCAGAGGTGAATACTCATGACTATGAAGATATTACAGACTCAACTGTTTTCCCCCACATTCATATGCTGAAGTACAAACCCCCATAACCTCAGAATGTGACTCTATTTGGAGCTGAAACTCTTAAAGGGTAGATTAAGTTGAAATGAGGCCATTAAGATGACCCCTAATCCAATACAACAGGTGTCCTTATAGGAAGTAGAAGAGCCTCCAGGGATATGCACACACAGAAAGGCCATGTGAGGATCTAGCAAGGAGAGGCCATCGGCAAGGCAAGGAGAGAAGCCTCAGGAAAACCAAACCCATTGACACTTTAATCTTGGACTTCTAGTCTCTAGAACCATGAGAAAATAAATTTCTGTTGTTTAAGCCACCAGTTGTGGTATTTTTTTAGGACAGCCTTAGCAAAGTAATAGAAAAGGGGAAGTTTATTCCAAGTTGAAGAAACAGCGAGCAGTGGTGTATGCTTCTCAACTTTTAATGTCATCTGTACACATCATTACAATACAGATTTCAATTCAGTTTGTCACAGGTGAAGTCTAAATTTCTGCATTTCTAACAAGATTGCAGGTGATGACAAAGTTGCTACTTTGAGGATCACTTTCACTAGCAAGAGTCTAGAGGGGCCCAGTTCAATAAGGCAAGCACTAACTATGTGTGGCTAGTGAGCACTATGATTACATTGAGGTTGTGTTGTTAAGTGTGACATACACTCTGGATTTAAAGGACTTCTTATGTAGAGTAAAATATTTCACTTATAATCTCTTTATGTTAATGGTACATTGAAAGAATAACATTCTTGAATGTGTAGAGTTATATAAAATTCATTATTTAAATTAATTTCACTTGTTTCTTTTTACTTCTACTACTGTGGCTACTAAAAATGTTAATTACATAGAGGGCTCACATTATATTCCTATTGGACAGTTTGCTAATTTAAAGAAATAAACTTCATCTTTTTGTTTTCTTTTTTATATATTTAAAATCTTTAAACTTCAGCAATCTGATGTGTGTGTGTGTGTGTGTGTGTAGTCTATTTTGATCTGCTACATGATATATACTTACAATGGAATAGTATTGAACCTTTAAAAATCCTACTATTTACTGCATGAATAAAATGAAATAAGGCAGACACAAGGACAGTTACTACACAGAAACAGTTATATGAGTAATCTGCAATAGTCAAGCTCATAGAAGCAAAGAGTGGAATGGTGCTTGCCTGGGGTTATGGAAGGTATTAGTCAAAGGTATAAAATTTCAGTTATAAAAGATGAGTAAGTCCTAGACATTACTGTACATTATGATGGCTGTCATTAAAATATCATATTGTATACTTAAAATTTTCCATCTTGTGTTAAATATTCTCATTACAAAATAAAAATGATAATGATGTTATAAATAAAATGAGAGGCAACTCGTGGAGGGAATGACTATGTTTATGGTATAAATTGAATGATGATTTCATCAAACTATACATTATCTCCTAACTCATTATGTTGTATACATTAAATACATACAATGTTTTGTATATCAATTATATGTCAATAAAGTGGTTTAAAAAGATAAAAATAAATGAAAGCATGCAAATTATTTGGTTCACGTTGGAAAAGAACATTTTATTTTCCTTTCCAGCCTCTTCAGTTTATTCAATGATAGGTGAGGCAGGGTATATAATCTTCCCTGCTTCATACATCTCCTTCTTCATGCATCTCCAGCTTGGACAGACATTTTACTGTGTCAAAGAGATGCAACATATTAAAGCATGGGTTTTTTTAAAACCCATATTTTTCTCTATCTTCTGTGGTAACTTAAAGATTATTTTTTGGTATCTCTTCCATTGAAAGATGAAGTCTAATTCCCTTTGCTTTAAATCATGTTTGCCCCAGTGACTTGCTTGACCAAAAGAAAGTGACAGAAGTAAATTTTCCTGGATGTTTACAGGCTAGATCATAAGCGATCTTGTAACTTTCTCTCGACACTTTGGAAACACTGGTGTTGGAGCCCTGAGTTGCCATAGAAGGAGATGACTTTCCAGATCATATGGATAGACCCTATAACCAAAAGAAGAGGAAAGGAATCTCAGCAAAGCCTAGTTTTCTAGCAACCACTACTGAAGAGTCACATATATGTAAATAAAGGCTTTCTGAACCCTTCACATTAGATCACCTATCAGCTGAATACCACTAAGTGACCTCCAGTTGACATAACATGAAACCCTAGGACCACTCAGCCAAAGCTTGCCTAAAATATTAACCCACACAATGTATAATTAAATGGCTGTTGTTTTAATCCACTAAATTTTGGAAAAGTTAATGGCACAGTAATAGCAACAGAGCATTATTTCCAACGAAGATACAATATGTTCTGCTGAACTATTAACTTTTCCACTGGGCAGCATAATGGGTAGATAAAGAGAATTCAAGTAGCTGTGAGAGATTATGTTCTGTATGTGAGAAAAAAAGCAATAGATAAATGGAGGCAAAGCTATGAAAAAAGCAAGGAGATCTGAAATAAAATGCAAGCTAATAAGTGAGATTGAGTGAGCAGAGCAGACATCCCTCCTCCCATCTTAAAGAAGTCCCTCTAACATTTTTTGTAGTACTGGTTTGGTGGTGATGAATTTCTTCAGCTTTTTCTTATCTGAGAAGCTCTTTATCGGTCCTTCAAGTTTGAATACTAGCCTTGCTGGATACATTATTTTTGGTTGCAGATCCTATTCATCACATCGAACATTTTCTGCCAATCCCTTCTGGCCTGTAAAGTTTCTGGTGAGAAATCAGCTAAGAGTCAAATGAGTGTCCCTTTATAAGTTACTACTTGCATTTCTCTTACTGTTTTTAGAATTTTCTCTTATTCTTTAACTTTTACCATTTTAATTATGATGAGTCTTGGTGTGTTCATGTTGGAATCATCTTGTTTGGGACCCTCTGTGCATCCTGGACTTGTATGTCTATTTCCTTCACCAGGTTAGGGAAATTTTCAGTAGTTACTTCTTCAAATAATTTCTTGATTCCTTGCTTTTCCTCTGTCCCTTCTGGTTACACCTATTATTCTAATATTTTTACATTTGATATAGTCCCAGAGGAATCTCAATCTATCCTCCATATTTTGGATATTATTTTGTAATTGTTCTGGCTGGATGTTTTCTGCTGGCTTTTCCTGCAAATCACAGCTTTACCTAGTTTGGTGACTTCTATTCTGTTCTTTATTTCAATTAATGTAGTCATTATCTCTCTTTGGT
Organism: Lyroderma lyra; assembly: GCA_004026885.1. Taxonomy (NCBI): domain Eukaryota; kingdom Metazoa; phylum Chordata; class Mammalia; order Chiroptera; family Megadermatidae; genus Lyroderma; species Lyroderma lyra. The sequence goes on from PVJL010013301.1 coordinate 19,882, forward strand.
CCCTTATAATGGTTTGCAGGTCATAAATGCTTGCTATCTCTTTGTCAAAATTATCATTCAATTCTTTAAGCATTTTAAAAATCATTGCTTTGATCTCTGTTTCTGATGGGTCATCTGTCCCCATCTCTTTATTTTGAGCTCCCTTCTCTGGTTTCTCATTTTGTCAGTCTCTGGAGTTTTGCTGCTGCAGTTTCTTTGCCTTCACTGCTGATACTGAGCAGGCAGAGGCCTGCAGGGGTGGGGCATTTATGGTTTTGTTTTGTTTCCTGTGGCTCCAGGGCTTTTTCAGGGAGTTTGAGCATGATTGTATCTTCTGTTCTTGGTTTGCCCTGTGCACCGTCTTCCCTGAGCTTTGGGGTCAGTCTTGTACGCTGGTCTTTCAGGCTTTGACGGTTGTGGGCCGAGAAATGCGCACACAACCTCTTCTCTCTTTTTCCTTCTCCTTCGTGGACAGATCACGCATGCTGTGGCTACTCACTGCCCAGTCACTCCCCCTCCTCTGGAAACTGGAGTGAAGTCTGGCTGCTGTGTTTTGTTTCCTAGGGCCAAAGTGAGGTGGTTGCAGTACCTCAAGACCCGGACCTGTGGGCCTCCTTTCCTCTGTCCTGTGGACCAAGTGAGGCCCTGAACACTGTCCTGCCACCTTCTTCCTCCTCCCTGCCCCAGCAGTAGAGTTTCAAGTGGGGACCTGCATATGGCTGCACCTCTACTTTTTGTCTTTTATTTCTCCTTTGTTTAATTCTCTGCCCACCTGCACATACCTGAATGTGATGAGTCAGTTGCTTAGCTTGTGATTTTGTGTTGTGTAGAGGGTTCTTGGTTGAGGTATAGGTGTTTTATTAGTTGTAGGTATAGGAGTTTTTCAGAGGTCCCTCTCATGTCACCATTTTGTTGCCCCTTCTTTTATTTTTTAATGTGAAGATATATTGAGACAAAGTTTAATACAAGAAGAAGACAGTTATTTTTGTGTTACACTCAAAATCCTCAACCAGGATAATAAATTATCAAAATCTCAACACTCCCATAGAATATAAAATTGTAAAATGATGTTAAAACTTAGATTTGAAACCTTTTATAACAACATATGCTGGGGTGCCAAAAAATGTAAACACATTTTAAGAGATGTTAATGTATGTATTATTTTTCAAAGTTGAATTGAATTATTGTAGCAATGTGTAGTATGCCATTAATCAAATGAATGCTAGCATCACCATGCAACAGATGGGACAGTCAAGTAAAATGGCAGAGGCACAGTTGTTGTTAGAGCAGTGCAAGACCATTTTGAAGTGGTATTTGAAATTCGAGGGTTTCCCTATGTTCTCCTGACTTAACACCGCTTGACTTCTACTTATGGGGATCATAACAAATGTGGTGTACTGTAGAAAACCCGCTACACTAGTGGTACTTTAAGAAGAAATTAAAATGATACAAGTGGATGTTTGGTTGACATTGCTCAAGTAGCAGTGTGCCATAATCAGAAGTGTCTGGACATTGATAGTAACCACTTTGAGCAATTCTTGTAACTGCAATGTTGAATGTGATTTGTATACATCTTTTGTTATCAGTCTTTATTGAGTACTACAATTTTAATACAGTTTTTTCCTTTTCAAAAATGTGTATATACACAGGAGGACAAGATGGTGACTGGAGAGGAGGTCCCTAAAGCCTCTCCCAGAAAACACAATTGAACGGCCACCCAGGAGGCAAGAAAGAGGACCCTGGTTGACAAAAATGGCAGCTGAGAAATCCACGCATCGCAAGTAAACACCTAAAGGTTGGAGAGAAGGGGGCTAGCAGGAGAGAGGGGAGGGAGCAAAGACGGATCACAACAGGACCCGATCACGGCTGACTGCAGTGCATGTGAGGGAAGAGGCCAAGAGGCAACAAGAGGAAAACCCTAGCAAAGCGGCAGAACAGTGGGAGTCCATTGGGGAGCTAAGCTAGGCAGCTGGAATTTGGAGCGGCGAGGTGGGGACAAAGTTTGGGAGCCAGCCTCTGGAACTATTGAGTGGCAGCAGGGCTGAGCGAGGACTCTGAACTGCAGAGAAGACACATTGGCTCTAGGTTCCCTTGGGACCCACAGCACAGGCAAACGTGGCTCCTATGCAGGGGTGCGGTTCCTGGTCCTGGCCCGCTGCAGAGGTGGACCGGCTGCCTTCTTACCGCGGGGTCAGACCCACAGTTTCGGACTTGTGCGCACGCCTGCTCATGCACCCCTGGCTTCTAAAAGCAGTGCGAGCCCGCAGACTCTGCCCCAACATTTGGCCACAGAAGCAGGCCTGGAAAGAAAGGTGGATTTGATAGCATTCACCCCAGCCAGCAGGAGCAGCCTCAGCCCACATCACTCAGCTTCCTCATCATAGGGCAGAAGGTGGAGCTACCCCAGTGTGCCTTTTGTTGGCCTCTCGCCTTTCCTACAGTCTCTCCAACCAACTAACTAACTACAGTAAGCAGAGGGACGATGATAGATGTGCACCGCCTCCAAACGTATGAGGAGAAATAAGAAATAAACAACCCCTTTCTCTCCCAAAACTTGCCCACCCAGTGCCACCTTGTGTTGGCCCTACAGCAAGACACCACAAAAGTACCAATCTGGGCTTCTGGGAAGTACTGAACATAACGCCCTCATGTCAAAGAGGAAGAACCCAGCATACAGATGAATTCCTTAAAAACTGAAACTCCTCAGAAAGAACAGGAAATTTATCAAATCAGCTTAGACCTAGAAGTTTCTGAATTAAGTGACAGAGAATTTGAAGTAGCTATTCTAAAGGCTCTGAGAGAAATGAAAACATACTGGCAGAGCACCATGGCTGAGATAAACAACATAAAAAAGGAGATGAATGACATAAAAAAGGATCTCCATGAACAAAAGGAACAATTTAACAAAGAAATTCAAAACATAAAGAAGATTGAGATGGAAATGTGAGAGATAAATAATACAATAAAAGAAGTGAGAAACGAAATAACTGCCATAGGAAAAAGGGCCAACCAGATGGAGGAAAGAATTAGTGATATCGAAGATCAGAACATGGAAACAGCTCAGAAAGAGGAAGAGAGGGAATATAGAACCAAAAGGATTGAAAGAACTCTGCAAGAACTATCTGACTCCATGAGACAAAACAACATCAGGATAATAGGAATAGAAGAGGGGGTAGAGCATTCTACAGATAGCACACTCAAACAAATACTAGATGAGAACTTTCCAAACCTATGGAAAGATCTGGAACACCAAGTTCAAGAAGAAAACAGATCCCCTATATATCTGGACACTAGCAGATCTTCTCCAAGACACATGGTACTAAAGATGTCCGAAATTAAAGACAAAGAGACAATTCTCAAGGCAGCCAGGGAAAAAGGAACTATAACCTTTAGAGGAAAACACATCAGGCTGGCATCAGATTTCTCAGCAGAAACTCTGCAAACCAGGAGGGAGTGGAATCCAATATTCAAAAATTTAAAAGAGAGGAACTTACAGCCAAGAATAAATTATCCAGCAAAATTATCTTTCAGATATGAAGGTGGAATAAAGACCTTCTCAGACACACAGAAGCTGAGGGAATTTGCCAGCACAAGGCCAGTACTCCAAGAAACACTGAAGGAGTCTCTTCGACCTGAAACAAAACATCAGGAAAAATGGAACAAAGTTGGGGCAAAAAGAAAGAAACAAAAATAAAACAAAAAACAAAGAAATAAGTAATGGTCACAGGAAATCTTCACATATCGATCATCACTCTAAATGTTAATGGACTGAACTCACCAGTAAAAAGACACAGAGTAGCAGACTGGATTAAAAAACAGAACCCATCCATATGCTGTCTCCAAGAAACACACCTCAGCTATAAGGACAAACACAGACTCAGAGTGAAAGGATGGGATACAATACTCCAAGCAAATGGTAACCAGAGAAAAGCAGGAGTTGCTATACTGATATCTAATGAAATAAACTTCAGTTAAAAAAGATAGTAAAAAACAAGGATGGACATTACATAATGATAAAAGGCACAATACAACAAGAAGAGTTGACACTAATCAACATATATGCTCCCAACCAGGATTCACCAAAATATACAAAGAATCTACTAACAGACTTGAAAGGAGAAACTGATGAATACACAATCATTGTGGGAGACTTAAACACCCCGCTAACAGTCATGGACAGATCATCCAAACAGAAAATAAATAAGGAAACATCAGCTCTAAATGACACATTACAGCAATTGGACATAATCGACATTTACAGGACACTTCATCCAGCAAAAAAGAGACTATTCCTTCTTTTCTAGTGCACATGAAATATTCTCAAGGATAGACCACATGCTGGGACACAAAAGTCGCCTCAGCAAATTCAAGAAGATCGAAATCATACCATGTGTATTCTCAAACCGGAAAGCTTTGAAATTGGAGATCAACTGTAAAAGGAAAGCAGAAAAAAAGACATATACATGGAGATTAAACAACAGCTTATTAACAAAGTACTGGATAAAAGAACAAATAAAAGATGGGATTAAAAAGTATATAGAAACTAATGACAATGAAAATACAACGTATCAGAATTATTGGGACACAATGAAAGCGGTAATAAGAGGGAAATTTATATCACTACAGGCTTATCTTAAGAAACAAGAAAAAAGGGGAGGGGGTGGGAGAGGAGGGGGGAAGCTAAATATAAGGTGATGGAAAGAGAAGTCACATTAGGTGGTGAACTTATTATACATCAAGTTGACAATGCACTGTAGAATTGTATGCCTGAAACTTATGTAATCCTTGCTAACAGATGTCACCCCAATAAGTCTAACAATAAAAATGAATTAAAAAAAAAGAAACAAGAAAAATCACAAGTAAACACCTTAGCATTCCATCTTAAAAAACTAGAAAAGGAAGAGCAGACAAAACCCAAAGTTGGCAGAAGGAAAGAAATAATAAAAATTAAAGCAGAGCTAAACCAATTAGAGAACAGAAGGACAATAGAAAAAAATTAACATAATGAAGAGCTGGTTCTTTGAGAAAGTCAATAAAATTGACAAACCCCTGGCTAGACTTATCAAAGGACAAAAGGAAGGACACAAATATCCAAAATTAGAAATGAAAGAGGAGAAATTACCACTGATACCAAAGAAATATAAAGGATTATAAGAAAATATTATGAAGGACTTTATGCCATGAAATTTAACAACCTAGAAGAAATGAACAAGTTTCTAGAAACTTATAGGCTACCCAGACTGAACCAAGAAGAACTAGATAACCTAAATAAACCAATCAATAGCGAAGAGATTAAAACGAGTATCCATAATCTCCCTAAAGACAAAAGCCCTGGACCAGATGGTTTCACCAATGAGTTCTACCAAGCATTCCAAGAAGAATTAATGCCTATCCTCCTCAGACTCTTCCAAAAAACTGAAGAGGAAGCAATACTTCCTAACTCATTCTATGAGGCCAACATTACCCTAATACCAAAGCCTGGAAAGAGAACACAAAGAAAGGAAACTATAGACCAATATCTCTGATGAACACAGATACAAAAATCCTAAACAAAGTATTAGCAAACAGAATACAACAATGCATCAAAAAGATCATACATCATGATCAAGTGGGATTCATCCCAGGAGCACAAGGATGGTTCAACATAAGAAAATCAATCAATGTGATACACCACGTAAACAAAATCAAAGATAAAGACCATGTGGTCATTTCAACTGATGCAGAAAAAGCTTTTGACAAGGTACAACATCCTTTTATGATCAAAACATTAAGTCAAACAGGTATAGAAGGAAAGTATCTCAACATAATAAAGGCCATATATGAGAGACCCTCGGCTAACATCATACTGAATGGGGAAAAGCTGAAACCTATTCCCCTAAAATCAGGAACAAGACAGGGATGCCCCCTGTCACCACTGTTATTTAATATAGTACTGGAAGTTCTAGCCACTGAAATCAGGCAAGAGAAAGGAATAAAAAGTATCCAAATTGGGAAAGAAGAGGTCAAATTGTCACTATTTGCGGATGACATGATTCTTTATATAAAAAATTCCAAAGATTCCACCAGGAAACTGTTAGAAACAATAAACGAATATAGTAAAGTTGCAGGATACAAAATCAATGTAAAAAATTCAACAGCATTCCTGTATACAAACAACGAATCCACAGAAAAAGAAATGAGGGAGTCAATTCCCTTTGCTGTCACAACAAAAAGAATGAAATACCTGGGAATTAACTTAACAAAGAACCTGACAGACTTATACACAGAAAACTATAAGACACTTTTGAAAGAAATTGAAACAGACTTTAAGAGGTGGAAAAATATCCCCTGTTCATGGATAGGAAGACTTAACATTGTTAAAATGGCCATTCTGCCCAAAGCAATCTACAGATTTAATGCAATACCCATCAAAATCCCAAAATCATACTTTCGTGAAATAGATAAAAGAATTATTAGATTTATATGGAACCACAAAAGACCTCGAATTGCCAAAGCAATACTACATAAGAAGAATAAGGCTGGTGGCATTACACTTCCTGACTTCAATTTATATTACAAGGCATCAATAGTCAAAACAGCTTGGTACTGGCAGAAAAACAGAAATATAGACCAATGGAATAGAACTGAAAACCCAGAAATAAACCCACAAATTTATGGACAAATAATTTTCAATAAAGGAGCAAAAAATATACAATGGGGAAAAGACAGCCTCTTTAGTAGGTGGTGTTGGGAAAACTGGAAAAACATATGCCAGAGAATGAACCTGAGCTGTGAACTCTCTCCATATACAAAAATTAACTCAAAATGGATTAAAGACCTTCATATCAGACCTGCAACAATAAACTGTGTAGAAGAAAACATTGGCACTAAACTTATAGACCTAGGACTCAAGGAAGACTTCATGAACCTGACCTCAAAGGCAAGGGAAGTAAAAGCAAAAATAAATGAATGGGACTATATCAAACTAAAAAGCTTCTGCACAGCAAAAGAAACCATCAACGAGGCAAAGAGACAGCCAACTGAATGGGAGAAAATATTTGCAAACAACACATCAGATAAGGGTCTAATATCTAAAATACATAAAGAACCAATATGACTTAACAACAAAAACACAAACAACCCAATTAAAAAGTGGGCAGAAGAACTAAACAGACACTTCTCCCATGAAGAAATACAAATGGCCAGCAGACATAAAAAATGCTCATCCTCATTTGCTATCAGGGAAATGCAAATCAAAACCACAATGAGATACCACCTCACACCTGTGAGAATGGCTGTTATCAAGACAAGGAATAACAAGCGCTGAAGAGGATGTGGAGAAAAAGGGACTCTGGTACACTGCTGGTGGGAGTGCAATCTGGTACAAGCACTGTGGAAGGCAGTGTGGAGGTTCCTCAGAAAATTGGGAATGGGGTTACCATTTGACCCAGCAATCCCCCTTCTGGGTATCTACCCAAAAGACTTGAAAACCTTTGTCCGCAAAGACATATGTACCCTGATGTTCATCACAGAGCTGTTCACAGTGGCCAAAACATGGAAACAACCAAAATGCCCTGCGACAGATGACTGGATAAAGAAGCTGTGGTACATATACACAATGGAATATTACTCAGCTATAAGAAAAGACGAAATATTGCCATTTGCAACCTGGAGATCATCTTGCTTAGTGAAATAAGTCAGACAGAAAAAACAAAGAACTGTATGACTTCACTCATATGAGGGATATAAAACTAAAAGCAACAAAGAGAAAAGAAATGAACGAACAAATAACCCATGGACACAATCAATAGTTTAATGTTTGTTTGGGGACAAGTGGGTCAGGGAGGGGAGAAAGGGGAGGGGGTGGGAGAGGAGGGAGGGGAAGCTAAATATAAGGTGATGGAAAGAGAACTCACACTAGGTGGTGAACTTATTATACAACCAGTTGACAATGCACTGTAGAATTGTATGCCTGAGACCTATGTAACCCTTGCTAACAGATGTCACCCCAATAAGTCTAACAATAAAAATGAATTAAAAAAAAAGAAAAAGAAAAATGTGTATACTTTTTTTGGCACCCTCTCTATCTATCTCTATATATGAGGGCTGTCCAGAAAAAATCCAGCCATAAGTGCCTCTATTTTTCATGTTACATGACTGGATACTTTCTGGACAGCCCTCATATAAACACACTCATACATTCATATATATGTAAAATACATATTTATTAGGTGTATATACATTTATATATGTCCATTCCATATATACACATTTTCAGTTGCATTTTGATAGTTTTAAAATGTACTTATGTTTCTAGTAAGATTTGAATTATGGCTTTAAAGAGATTAACAATTCCAAAATATTACATGAAAAAGATTGTTTTTAGATTTGTCTTTACTTTGATAATTTCTGTCTTCTAATTTTTAACACTACTTCACTTTGGTCTCACTTTATTTTTTACCCACCTTTTCCTCCTTATGAACACATAATACTAATCATGGCATTTGAGAAAATGGAAGTATATTCCTTCCATTTGTCCAATGGTTAAAACCTTGTTTACCTTAACTCTCCTTTTCAGCTGTCATGATCCATCCTTCTTCATCTAGCATACATTCATCTGCTGCCAGTTTATCTCCCAGAACACCTTAGCTCTCCTCATCTCACCCCCGAACCTGTCTTTGGGTTCTCTTTTCTGTCCTACCACTATTTAACTACATGTCTCATCATCAGGAAGGACACAGATTTAAACTAAGTTTTAGAGAATAAATCATCTACACATACAACCTAACAAAAATAATTCAAGCTATGGCTTGGAGAAGAACACATGCAAGCACACACACACACACACACACACACACACACATGCACAATTTCTGCATATTGCTATTTTCATGTAAATGTTTTTGTTTTTTGAATTTAACTTCCTCCAGTTTTAGAACTTGGACATATGTTTATCTAGGTGGCTGCTATCTTATATTTTTTGATTTATTAAAATAGGAGATAGATAGAGTGTTTAGAACATAAGTACCTGCTTATTAGCATATTTGGTGATGAGTAAATTAAGATGTATGCCTTATGAAAAAAGATCTGTTCAGAATTTCCAAAAAAAGTCTGCACAAAATATTTATGAGATTTATATTAAAATTTATTATTTTGAAAAGTACTATAAATGTCTTATATTACTAGTGCTGAATATCTCCTGCCAAGGGGGTCATCCATGTATATGTCAAATATATGTAAAGCTCTGTACTAAAAAACTACCTGAAGGGTCTATTTTCTAAGGTTGCTTTTGGTACCAATGACTATTTCAATTAAGATCCAGGCAGGTTCAATGATGGAGGATACTACTTGGCATTGGCAGCAATTGTAGGCAGGGTGAAGAGAACAGCAAGCATTACCATGCCTAGGGTTGAAGAAGAAAGGAGTGAATTTTGTATACAAACGTTCACTCAGAGCTACAGCAGTGAAAATGGGACTGCCTAGTGGAAGTCCTGTTTCTTAACAAGCACAGTCCTATTTTTAAAATGGTACTGAAACCTGTATATTAAGATATTTGATTGTTTTATCCACTCTCACTGTCCCCAATTAAATTGAGTTTCAGGTGGTTCTATGCTATAATTAGATTTATCTAAAATGTTTCATTTGTTTTGATACAACTAGATGAGATAGACATTTAGATATAACTAACAAATGTTTAGATATAACTGAAAGATATAGATTTTTATGTAATTATTTCATGTAATTTATAGAGATCTAAAACAAAGAGAGATTTTTGCCTCATCTCTACAAAATATTGATAAAATTTCAAATATATGGATTTTTGAGTGCAGTACGATTGTTATAATTTTATCAAAATATTGGAAGAGAGTATACTATTTTAATTAGCATATCAAATGGAATGAAATTTTTAAGTTGGCCCTATATTGATTTCCCAATTATTAACCGTTACAAAGGAATGTGTATTCTTTCCCAAGGATTCCTCTTTTAATTCCTTTTACACAGAGGCCTTCAAAAATGATAAAAATAACTGTCTTATAACATTTTTTCTCTTTTGGAACACAGTAGGTACACTGAAAAAGAAGTAAGAGGTAATAAAAAGAGAAAAGGTACAGAATATAAATTGCTTTAACTCTTAAAATTTAAATTTTTCCATAATCTTACCTTTTTATATTAATTTACCTTATAATATTTTAAGAATGTGAGTGTTATAAACAATATTTCATTAACTAAATGAAAAAAGGAAAACTTTTCTCTTTGAGCTGCGAAATAAATGTATAATAAATTGTAGAAAAATTGTGCTGATCTTAAAAATGTCTAAGTTGAGTTTTAGTTCACCTAACTTAGTTAACTCTAAGGATGAGAAAAAAAAGTAACTGTTTTAATCAGTAGACAGGCCTCTTTAATTGAGAAAAACCAGCTAACTGATAATTAGAAGAGAGAACTTTACTCAATCTTAAAAGTTAATTTTCTGACTCATCCTTTCATTCAGTCTTTTTATAACACACACACACACACACACACATACACACACACACACACATGCTTTCATTCACACATCTTATTCAATTTAATTACTTGCTGATTTGGCCAATATTTTACATAAAAGACAAAAATTATATTAGTTTTAATTAACAAATTTTAGAGCAGATTTTATAAACTGAGTGGATCATAAACAAGAAAAAAGTTATTATCCTCAGCCTTTTGGCTAAGATCAAGTGTAGAAGTTAGTTTATTTATCATAAATTAAATTGGGTTTATGTGTGTAGTGTCCCCTTGTATATTAAAATCTACAGAGTAGTCCTCACTTTCTTACTTGTTTACATTCTCCTGATAATCTATCCACATTTACAGAAACTCATCTATACGGTACTTGACTTATATTCTAGCACCCTTTGTTTATCAGAGCCTGTTAGATATGCCTCTTGACAAAAACAGAGCTTCTAGTTAAATATATTTTTCCAAGAAACTTTCTTATACCAGCATCTTAATAGTCCTTTGATTTCTCATTCTCTCCTTTGACTTTGTCACTCAGTCCTTACCTATTTTGTTACTTTTCCCTTTGGGACATTCCTGAGACCCACTCATTATTCACACTGTCACAGGCTTTATCTAGAATTCATCTACCTCGTGCCAGGGCTACTGAGACAGTTTTCAAGGCAGAGACCTGTCTTCAACCTCTCCCTTATCCAATTTTTTCAACCCTCAGCAACTGAAATGATTGCCCTCAAAGCAACATGACCTTCCTTCTCGTTTATCCTGAAGTATCTGCCAATCATGTTTTTTCTCAAGTCTGATCTTTTGATTCTTGCCTTCAAGGTGCTTGACCTCTTATTCCACTTTTCCTCATTTGTTTCACTCTTTCCTATGCAGTCAGCTCTTCAGGACAGACCTATCTACATACCAACCTCTAGTCACCTACCTCATTCAATAAGGCATTTGAATGTTCTTTACATTTGGAATTATTCCTGACTATCACACTTTATCCTCCCTTTTCACCTTTCAAATTTCTGCCACAGCTCATTTTTTTTAAACAAAAGAATACAGAATCAAAGAATATGAAATCACTGATTATATACTTAGAGACTTTGGTTTTTAACTTTAAAAATTTGACATAAGAGAATGAAATAATACAGAAGCTTCTTTCCTCAAAACAAAAAAGTTTGTGTAGTTTAATAATTTGTTTTTCAATTTTTTATTTTATATGTTTCTAAACAGCTGATTACTAAATTTCTTCTAAAAATACCAAAGAAATATACCAATAAGTAGGAGTGGGACTAGCATGGGAGATCTAACCAGATTTGCATAGCTACTCACACTGTCCCATACAATAATTTATAAGATCCTAACCATCTCTAAATTTGATCTGGACCTAGTAATATTTGAATACTTAATCTAAGTTTTCTCCTTCTATCCATTGTTCATGAAACAATTTTTTAATTTTAGGGCTTTAATCCTAATGCATTACTAGCAAGTATACATGTATTTTGATTGGGATAGCATTTGTGGATCTCTTTATTAGATAATAAACTGTAGGCATATTTTAGATTCTAGGACATGAAATAGCTAATTTCAGGAATATTTATCTATCTAGTGTTTTTCAGGGGTAGAACATGTAGAACATTATGCAGAGTTTCCCTGGCCTATATTTTGCCTTTCTATTTTTATGTGCTGGGTTGAACTCAAATCCTCTGAAACTGCCATGACTCAGGTTAGATATTGAAAGTTGTCTATAAATCTGAGCAGCTTGCTGGGCAATCCATCAAACCCAAACCTCAGTGTTTGATTTTAGGTTTCTAAAGCAGCCTACAAATTAAATAAGAATGCTTTTGTTTTTTCTGTTTACAGGTGATCTTGTAGTCTCAAGCAAAACTTGAGAAATATTCTTGAAAAATCATATGATGTCTGGCTGTGAGCGGCTAAGCAGTGTTTTGAGTAATAATGATGTGATGGTAAGAACAATAACTACTGTTTATCACACACTTTTCTGTACAGGACTGTCTTTGTTTTGACAGTTTTACAATGAAAGTTTCTGGCATTGCACTATGTGTTTCGCACAGATTACAACATTTAATCCTTATAAAACTCCTAATGAGGCCATTTAAAAGGCAAAGAAACTGGAGTCCTGAAAGCTTAAATAATTTAGGAAAGATCACAAAATAAGAGTTGGAACTTGGCTTAACTGTCTCCAAACCAGGTTCCTAAATGGTGTACTAGAAAGCCAAAATACTGGACTTCTTTGACCATGGTGATTTACGGGGAGAATACAAAAAACTTCTTGGAATTTATCTCTCCTGAAAAATTTGAGCACTTGCTAATGTTACTTGAGTAACATAGTAATACATATTCAAAGTAGGGAATAATCATGTGTTTGAAGGGGGAAATACAGTAGAATGAAGCAAAACTGAACGAAAAGTGTAATTGATATTTTAATAAATGAGACTGCTGTTACTGACATAGATATATTTATACAGCCAACAAAATATATAAAAATCCTATCATACACTCAAAAAACATATGTTTCTTTCAGGAAAGTAGAAATGTGCACTGTTCTTTGAAAATATAAACATTATTACTACCATATATTGAGTACCCAGCTATACTCTGTAAATA
>PVJL010013302.1:0-32937 GCA_004026885.1 Lyroderma lyra
TGTGATAGCAAAGGGAATTGACTCCCTCCTTTCTTTTTCTGTGGATTCATTGTTTGTATATAGGAATGCTGTTGATTTTTGTACATTGCTTTGTATCCAGTGACTTTACTATATTCATTTATTGTTTCTAATAGTTTCCTGGTGAAATCTTTGGAATTTTTTATATAAAGGATCATGTCATCTGCAAATAGTGACAATTTGACCTCTTCTTTCCCAATTTGGATACCTTTTGTTCCTTTCTCTTGCCTGACTGCTGTGGCTGGAACTTCTAGTACTATATTAAATAGCAGTGGTGACAGGGGGCATCCCTGTCTTATTCCTGATTTTAGGGGAATAGGCTTCAGCTTTTCCCCATTCAGTATGATGTTGGTCGAGGGTTTGTCATATATGGCCTTTATTATGTTGAGATACTTTCCTTCTGTAACTATTTTATTTAGTGTTTTGATCATAAATGGATGTTGTATCTTGTCAAAAGCTTTTTCTGCATCAACCGATAGGACTATATGGTCTTTATCTTTTATTTTGTTTATGTGGTGTATCACATTGATTGATGTTCGTATGTTGAAACATTCTTGTGCTCCTGGGATGAATCCCACTTGATCATGATGTATGATCTTTTTGATGTGTTGTTATATTCTATTTGCTAATATTTTGTTTAGAGTTTTTGCATCTGCGTTCATCAGAGATACTGGTCTATAGCTTTCTTTTTTTGGGTTGTCTTTGCCAGGCTTTGGTATTGGGGTAATGTTGGCCTCACAGAATACCTAACTCATTCTTTGAGATCAATATTACTCTAGTACCAAAAAACAAAGAGAATACAAGAAAACTATGGAACAATATTTCTCATGAACATAGATGCAACATACTCAATAAAATATTAGCATACCTAATCCAAAAATGTATAAAAAGAATTATAAAAATTGCAGATGACATAATTTTCTATATAGAATGTGCAAAACAATTGATAAAAAAAAAAACAAACCTCTTGGAACTATTAAGCAATTACAGCAAGGTTGTAGGATACAGGTTAGCATGCAAATGTCAATTACTTCCCTAAATACTGGTAATAAACAAGTGGTATTTAAAATTAAAAATATGGTTGCTATTTATAGAGGCACCCCTAAAAATGAAATACTACTCAGGTATAAATCTAAAAAAGTAAATACAACATCAAAACTATAAAACTCTGATAAATGAAATCAAAGAAGAATTAAATAAATCAGAGGTATTCCATGTTTATGGATAGGATGACTCAATATTTTAACATATCAGTTTTTTCCAAATTGATCCATAGATTCAATGCAGTCCCAATAAAAATCCCAGCAAGTTATTTAGTGGATTTTGACAAACTAATTCTAAAATGTAAATGGGAAGCAAAAGACCCAGCGTAGTCAACAAATATGGAAGCAGAACAACAAAGTTGGAGGACTGACAGGATCCAAATTCAAGACTTACCATAAATCTAAAGTAAATAAGACAGTGTTGCATTAGTGAAAGAACAGACAACTAGATCTATAAAACAGAGACTAGAAATAGACGCACATAAATATAGTTAAGTATCTTTGACAAAGGAGCAAAGTCACTAAAATGGAGAAAAGACAGCGTTAACAAATACTGGAACAACTGGACATCCACATACCCTTCACAAAAATTAACTCAAAACTGATTGCAGATCGAAATGTAAAACGAAAAACTGTAAAACTCTTAGAAGATAACATAAGAGAAAACCTAAGTGACCTTGAGTAAGGTAATGCCTTTTTAGATACAATACCAAAGGCATGATTTGTTAAGAAACAAATTAATAAGCTGGCCTTCAATAAAGTTAAAAACTTCTCTGTGAAAGACAGTATCAAGAGAATGAGAAAACCACCACAGACTGGGAGGAAATATTTGCAAAAGATAAATCTGAAAAAGGACTGTTAACCAAAATACACAAAGCACATATACAAAACGGTATAAAAAAGGACCAAAAAGGAAAACAAAAACAAACACACACACACAGCTCTTGAAACTCAACAATAAGAAAGCAAACGACCCAATTAAAAAGTGGGCCAAAGATCTGAACAGATACCGCACCAAAGACGACAGATGGCAAACAAGCATACGAAAAGGTGCTCAACATCGTGTCATGAGGGAATTGCAAATAAGGGAACAAGGAGATAACCTATTAAAAATGGCTAAAATTAAAAAAAAACTTACAGCGCCAAATGCTGGTGAGGATGTGAAGAGGCACCCTCATTCACTGGTGGTGGAAAGGAAAAATGCTGTAGGCACTTCAGAAGATAGTGTGGCAGTTTCTCACAAAAGTAAATGTGCTCTTAGTATACAGTCCGGCAATCACCTTCCCGGTAGCTACCCACACGAACTGAAAACTTCCATCCACCCAAAAACCTGCACACCGATGTTTCCAGCAGCATTATAAGTAACTGCCAACCAAGACATCTTTCAGTAGGTGAATGGATAAACTGTGGGACATCCAGTCCATGAATTACTACTGTTCAGTGTTAGAAACAAATGAGCCATCATAATAAAAACATGGAGGAAACTTAAATGCATATTACTAAGTTAAATGAACCAATCTCAAAAGCCTACATACTGCATTATTCCAACTGTATGACATCCTGCAAAAGACAAAACTATGAAGACAGTTAAAAGACCAGCGGTTGCCAGGGTTTGGGGGCAGAGGGGTGAACAGATGAATAGAGGAATTCTAGGACAGTGACACTACTCTGTACGGTGCTATACTGGTGGGTACATTGCACTACCCATTCTTTATAACCAATAGAATGAGCCCTATTGTAAAATACAGACTTGGGGTGATAATGCATCAATGTAGGTTCATTTATTTTAACAAATGTATCAATCTGGTGCGGAGTATTGACAGTTGGAGAGGTTGCCTATAAGTGTGAGAGGGTGGAAAATCTCTGTACCTTCAGCTCAATTTTGCTGTTAAGCTAAAAATGCTCTAAAATAGTAGTTCCCAAGCTTTATCCACTTGTTCACCCCTTTTAAACCCATTTCTATAAACTGTACCTCTTGTTTTTAAAACAGTTGTTTTTAAATATGGACACTTTTGTTCAGTGCCCACCTTAATGTAAAATAGTGGAAATGAGGTAATCAGTTAGGAAAGAAAAATTACTACACTAAAAGTACAAATCACAGATTGAACTTCATAATATTTGTAACAGTTAAATATTGATACTGATGATCAAGTATTTAAACAATAAATGAAAAACTACTTGAAAAGAATCATGATTAAAGACAACACACTTACTTTTACTCAGTCAGTACCTAAACTGATCAAACAGTCTGGCTACGGATGAATTTTATGTTTGGAGAATTTCTAGAAATGACGCAAAGGGATTGTTCTGAAACTGTGCGTAATGACTGATAGAAGAGCGGTTTGGGGGAAGGGTTCACAGCCACGCCCTCGCCATCACTGGCTAATGTGATCTAATTTTGAAGTGTCTCCATTAATGGTGATTCAAACGTAACATTTATTGTTCTGTAACTAAGGTTTTGCATTTTTTTACTTTACTTGTTTTTTTGCCATTACTGATTATTTTCCGCATACCCCTGACGGGCCCAGCACGTACCCCCGGGGGGTTACATGTACCACCGCTTGAGAACCAATGCTCTAAAAGGAATAAAAGGAATAAGGGACTAATGCAGCTACAATACTCATAAACCTTGTAAGCATTATGCTAAGTAAAAGCAGCCCTTCGCAGAAGACCAGGTATTGTATGACTCCAATTTATATGTAATGCTCAGAATGGACAAATCCATTAGACATAGATTAGTGGCTTCCTAGAGGTCAGGGAGTGGTTAGGGTGAAGGGCAGGAGTAACTACTAATTGGGCTGGGGGGGTTGGTGATGAAGATATTCTAAACGTGGACTGGGGGATGTTTGCACAACTCTGCCATATAGTAAAAACCATTGCACTGTGCACTTTCAATGGGTGACTTTTACAACATGTATATATTTCAATAAAGGTGTTCACAAAAAAGCAGAATTCATGTTATAGTAGTACACATTTCTAATTGATAATTAGGACATTTTCAGGTCAAAATTTAGCTCTTTATATCCACAGGGAAATTGGTGAAGAAGGAAATCTCATATAGCAAATAAAAGAATGTGACCTTATCAGAAGAGTCAGTATATTTAAAACTAGCAAATTTATCCTCAAAGATCAAGTTCTGCTTTTTGAAGTGCTACTATGAAATTATTATAAAATGACAATTTGTTTCTGCTCAGATTATGCAAACACCATGCTTACAATAGGCACAGACTGGAAAACTTAGCAGAGGTCACAGCTGAGACATTTCCATAGCAAGTGCCCACATTATTGCCTTGAATTACTGTCTTGAATACATTATATGTCTTTTCCGTAAAATTTAATAATTTCATTTCAGGAACAATCACAACTGTCACATTTAATTTTGACTCCTTAAATATTCTCATGATGTAACTTTATGCAGCAATGATTTTGATATATAAAAAAGTTCTACTTTATTTTTTCGAATTCAAATCTACAGGGAAATGCAGAGGTACTAAGTATCCGATGTAATGGGTTTTGATAAATGTATACACCTATGTAATGAACACTTCAGTGAAAATATAAAATATTTATCATGCCAGAAAGTTTCCTCATACCAATCCCTCACTACCTTCACTATGTGCTATCATCACAGATTAGCTTTGTCTGCTCTTAAATTTCTTAAGATGAAATTAGTATAGCATGCAGTCATTTGTTTCTAGTTTCTTTTGTTCAACAATGTTTACAAGTGTCTTAGTTGGCTTAGACTGCCATAACAAAGTATCTTAGACTGGATAATTGAAACAACAGAAATTTCTTTTCTCACAGTCACGAAAGCTGAAAAGTCCAATACGAGGTGTCAGTAGGGTCAGTGTGGTGAGAGCTCTCTCCTTGGGTTGCAGGCGGCCACCTTCTCACTTGTCCTCACACAGCCTTTCCTGAGTGCGTGCACATGGAAGGAGGGAGAGAAAGAGACAGAGATGGACAGACAGAGACAGGCTGGTGCTCTCTCTTGCTCTTCTTCGAAGGCCACCAGTCCTACTGGATTAGGAACCCACACTTTATTACTTCCTGTAACCTCAATTACCTACCCTACCAAATACTACCACGTTAGGAGTTACGGCATCAACATATGAAAGGGGGAGAATTCAGTCCATGACCATGAGATTCATCCAGATTGTCAGGTATATCAGTATTTGATTCATTTTTATCATTCAAATGCATTCCATTATGTAAATATACCACTATTTATAAGTTCTCCTAGTTATTATCATTTCGATTGTTTTCTATTTAGGTTATTTTGAGTAAAACTGCTTTCATATGCAACTATTTGATCGTTTTATTTCCTTTGGGAAAATACCTAAGAATTGCTAGGCCACAGGTAGGCACATACCAAACTTTTTAAGACACTGCCAAACACTTGCTCCACAGTGATTGGAAAATTTTTCATTCCTATGAGCAATATTTGGTATTTCCAGCTCCTTCACATTCTTGGCAAACTTTGGTGGTGAGAATCTTTTAATTTTGGCCATTCTAGTTGGTGTGAACAACATACTATATTAATGTTGCTTTAATCTGCATTTCCCCAAGGGTTAATGATGTTGAACCCTGTTCACATGTTTATTTTCATTTATTTATCTTCTTTTGTGAATTGCATATTGGAATATTTTACCTATTTTTACTAATTACTTTTGTTTTAAAAAATTGATTTGTAGGTGCTTGTATACATTCTAGATATAAGTTCTTTGTCAGATATAATGCACATGATTTTTCCCAGGCAGTGGCATGTTTTTACATTTTAAAATTTTTCTTACTTTCATTTTCTGAAGAGTTTGTAATTTAAAAAAGGTACAGTTTGTCAATTTTTCTTTTATCTTCAGTTATTTTTGCTATCTCTAGAAAATTTTGCCTGCCCCAAGGTTATGAATGTAGAATATAGTCTATATTTTCTTCTAGATCTTTCATAATCTTTGCCTTTATGTTTGTGCCTATAGTTTGTTTCAAAATAATTTTGTGATGATATGACATATAAGTAAAAGTTTATACTTTTTCTTTATATTTATCTAATGGTTCCAGTGCCAATGCTTGAAAACAGTTTCCTATCTATATCAAATTGCCTGGAAACTTTTGTTGAAAACTAATTGGCCACATATGTTTCTGGACTTTAATACATTCATTCCACTGACCTGTTTGTGTAGTTTTCTGTCAATACCACATTGTCTTGGTTATTGCAGTCTTATGATGTCCTGAAATCAGATACTCTAATTGCACACAATACTGTCCTTTTCCCAGATGACTTTGGTCATCCTAGGTAATTATTTCCATATAAATTTTAGAATTAGCTCATTGATTTCTTTTAAGCCTATTAAAATTTGATTGAGATTGTACTGGAGCACAGAGATTTAATGTAATAATATTTTGTTGAGAATATATTTATCTATGTTTATAAGGGTTATTCATCTGTAATTTTTTTGTCTTATAATGTCTTTGTCAGGTTTTAATGTCAGAGCTATGATGGTCTCCAAACAATCTGAGTTTTCTCTCTCCTTTATATTATGAAATGGTTTGTTACATTTGGCATTATTTCTTCCCTAAATACATGATAGAATTCACCAATTAAAACTACGTGAACCTGAGGTTGTCTTTTGGGAAGGGATATTGTTTGCAAATTCAATTTCTTTAACATATATAGGACTGTTCAGATACAGTATTTCGTCTTGTTTTATCTCTGGTATGACATATTTTGCTAGAATTTATTTCCATTATATCTAAGTTGTCAATATGCTGACATATAGTGATTTGTAATATTCTTTTATACTTTGTAAAATCTGTAATGATGTCTGGTCCTGTCTTTCTTTTCTAATATTGGTAATTTGTGTTTCTGTAACTTTTTCTTTCTCAGTCTTATTAGAAATTTATCATTGCTATTAATAATCTAGTTTCAGCATTGCTATTAATAATATTCTCTATATTAGTTTTACATTTCATTGATAACTCTTAACTGTATGTATCATTTCCTTCTTTCAACTTATTTGGATTCAATTTGCATTTACTTTCTAGACTTTTAAGGTAGAAATTTATATGAATAATTTAAAAATGATTTTGTTTAAATCTCCTTGTTTCACTTTAAGCAGTGTTTTGGTTACATTCCCCAAATTTTGTAAGTTGTATTTTCATTCTCTTAGTTTGAACTATTTTCTAAGTTCCCTTTTGATTTTTCTTTGACCCATATGTTATTAAGAATTGTTTAATTTCCATATTTTGGAATTTTCCTAAATGTCATATAGTTACTAATTTCTAATTTAATCCTGCTATGATCAGAGTACAGAAAGTTGATCCAGCATGTACTTTATTTTAATGAACATTCCAGCTGCACTTGAAGAAAGTTTTTTGTATTGTTGAGTAAACTGTAAATTTCAATCTACAATGTTGATAGTGTTATAAAATCTTCCACATTTCCATTAATCCTTTTTCTACCAATTACTGAGATGTAGTAAAATATTCAAATATAATTACCCCTTTGTCTAACTTATTTTATTTTTGTCAATTTTTACTTCATATATTTTGAAGCTGTTTTTAAATGCATACACATTTACATTTGTTATGTCTTCCTGATGAATGCATTTTTTATCATTGTGCTATATCAACTTTCTTGTGCCTATTTTTGGCACGTACATATTTACTTATCCTTTTAATTTCAGCCTACCTGGTTTTTAAACTGTGCATTTGATAGTCAGCATATAAGTCTTGGTTATTTATCCAGGCCGACAATCTCTGCCTTTTAATTGGTGAGTGTAGTGCATTTATACTTAATGAAATTATTAATAAGTTTGTGTTTAAATTGACCACCACCCTATTGTATTTATTCCAACTGCTTTAGATTCCTTTGTTCCTTAGTTAAATATATTTTAGTATTCCATTTTATGTCTTCTATTAGATTTTCAGCTAAACCTCATTTTTTTAATTTAAAAAAATTTAGTGCTCTTGGAATTAAAGCAATGCCTTCCTAATTTATTACAATCTACTTGCAATTAATACTACATCACCTTGTAAAAATGTAGAAAGCTATAACACTGTTATTTCATTTACTCTCATCTTGTGTTATTTTTTATTATTTTACTTCTTTGTATTTTATATCTTGTATTGTTTCTACTTTTGCTTTAAACAGTTAGCTGTCTTTCTAAAAAATGAACAAACAAAAGAGAGTCCTAAGCATTTACTCACATTTACCATTTATGGTTTTCTTCATTCTGTCTTAGAAATCTGCTATTACAATTTGATATAATTTCCCTTCAGCCTGAGAGATTCTAACAGTTCTTACAGTGCAGATTTGCTGTTAACATATTCTTATCAGCTTTTGTTTACCTGAAATTGTTCTATTTTGTCAATTTGACATTTTCTGAACTTGTATTGTAGGATCATATTTTTCACTAAATTTGAAAAAAAAAATGGATGTTATTTTTAAAATCATTTTTTCTTTCCCACCCTTTGTCTCCTCTCTTTCTGAAATTCTAATGAAATGTCTTATTATTTTATATTATCCAACTTAGTCATTAAAGAGCTTTTCATTTTGTTTTACCTTTTCTTTTTAGTCTCTAATTTTGAATGGATAATTTCTGTTGACAATCTTCAAGTTCACTGACCCTTCCTTCTACATTGTTCAATCAGCTGTTAATCCTATCTAGAGATTTAAAAAATTTCATATACCATATTTAAAGTTCTAGAAATTCCTTTGTTTCTTTTTCTAGTTTCAATATTTCTGTTGAGATGTCTCATCTGTTTGTTCTTTGTGTCCTTTTCCTTTAAATTCATAATATATGTATAATATTAATAATTGCTTTTTTAAAAGTTATTCTCAGATAATTCCAGTATCTGTTTATAACAGGGTCTGTTTGTATAGGTTGCTCTTTTGTCTTGATTTTGGGTCACACTTTATTATATGGTAACTATTGCATTTGACTTTTTGTAGGAAGGCTGGCTTATTTTGTCTTCTTTAAAGGATACTGACTTTCTTGTCAGAATTAAATTATTGGTAGATGTACTCCACCTTCGTAGGGATGGTTTTATGCTTTGTTAAGCTGGGTTTATTTCAATTTTCCTCTCATTCTTAAGAGGTGGCTCTCAATTCAGTATGTGGTCATACTCATAACATTTGACTTTTTCAAGGTCACTTCTGAATGCTCAAGGAACTCAAGAAGAATACTCTGTCTGGCTGGGCTGGAACTCTGGTATGTCCCAACCCTATCTGACCTCTCTTCATTCAGTTCTCAGACACACAGCAAGCCCTCTCTCAGGTTTTAGGCAGTCCTGTCCTATGCAAGAGCAACCCAGTTGTCAGCAAAGGATCTACGAAAACACACCTGTAAACTTAAGTCCACTCAATCTGCTCAGCTGCCTTCTCTTGGCATACTGTCCCCAAAATCCTAGCTACCTCAATGCCCCAAACTCCAGTCTCTTCCTCCTCAGATCAGTGAGATCACCACTCTTCAATCTCCGCTTGACTTCCACCTTTGAACAAGATGGCCAGGGCAGTATCACCATGATGGAAGCCAGCACGAAACATAGCGTTCATCTTGCTTTTATCCCTTCTCTCAACAGTCAAAGTCCCATGATCCCTTCTGTCCAGTGTCTGAAAAGTTGACATATACTTTGCCTGGTTTTATAATTGTTTAATATGGAGGCAAATACTAATCATTCAATTATGACTGGAAGCAGAAACCCCTGATATTAAATTTTAAACTTTGCTTACATTGTGTCAAAATTTCACATATATGCAAGTAAACAAATATTAATATGTATGTATATTTTAATGTATATGTATTGTATAAGTACTGTTTAAGTCTGAGGTTTAGGTATCTCACTCTTAAGTAACCAATCATGTATAATAATCTAGGTAAATTTTGTTTTGCAAGGATATGTGTCCTTTTCTATGGTGTGAGAATAATAATATGTCTATCCCATGGTATTTTTGTGATTTTTAAGTAATAAACAGAAAGCATTTAGCACAGCAAACTGCACATTTTAAAAGTACATACATGTTAATACTATTCTACATATGTTAGATATAAAAATATCCAGAAAGAGTATCACTAAACCTCAAAAGTAATTATTTGTGGGTATTTATTTAAATCTCTGTAATCCCATGTTCCTTATATTGAATTGCTTTTAATAAACATAATAAATATTATTTTAAAGGAAACTTGACTACCAGAATATTGTTATAAAAGCCCCCAAAATAAGACTAAGTTGACTTATACGTGCTAATAGTTTTCCTGAAAAAAAATCATTCTTTCTTTAAATTTTAAAACTTTTTTTGCTTAGAAGGGTAATAAACAATGAAAACATGTTGATAGTATGAACATTTGAACATCAATTGACAGAGGGAACTAAGAATGCTAAGATACTAAAACTATTATAAAACCAGTAAGAAGCACATGTGACTTTTCTCACCTCCTTCCTAAACTGAGATTTAAATCCCTGATTATTAAAGAAAGCAATGATACAATTTAGAAAATAATTTACAAATGTGTATGTTTTGGTGATACTAGCCTTAATGGTTAGAAACATTTCTAAAGGAACAACCATGGTTGTTTCTTGGTAAATAAAGGAATATTTTCATGAGTAAGTAATCTAACTTTATTATAAAACAATGTTGCTTTTGTGATTTCTTAAATGTGTGTTTTTAGAATTTTTCTTTCGCTCAGTTAAAAGCTTGTATATTGGAGTATAACATCTCTTACCTTCTTAATTTTCCTTATCAAGACAGACTGGCTTAGAGCTTGTTTGGCCCTTTTGTGTTTAAACTATACAGAACTAGAGATATGTTTCCCCACCTTAAACTACTTTCTATGAAAAATTCCCTTAATCAGATAGTACTAGAATATTAACAGTGTTATTTGAGAAGTTTCACATAAAAACGTCAAAAGTTCTTAAGAAGAACAGAAGAACATCAGATTATAGCCTGAGAGAAAAATATCTCTTTGTTCCTTCTCTTAATATTTTTGCTTATATTACTGGAGGTGGATTCTCTGAATTGTGTGAAGATAAAAGAATTCATTGTAATATGAAAATGCATAGAGCCTGTACAAGCTTTAGAAAATGTTTACATCTTTGAGCTTATTTTAGAATGCTGCATATCTTACTCCCATTATAATCTGGGATTCATGAGAGTCAATGAAGTCTGGATGTTTCTACAAGCCAGATAGTATCTTCTCCACAGTACAGAAAGACCTAAGAATGCTCACAACTATAAATCAGGGAGGCAGTAAGCTGGTAACAAAACTAAATAGACATAAAAGAAAATCCGGTATATTTTTAGTTTTTGATACTTTTAAAAAATTCTTTTACTGTATCAAATTGCTAAAAATAATTTCAAATTATTAGAAGTATTTGAACATTTTAATGTTCTCTTATAATAAGGTGACTGTCTTTAAGTGGAAGAAAAGGCCAATATTCTTTCTAAAACATGGCATAAATTTAGGTTCACATGACATTATCTTTTGGGAAAGTTGTTTATGATTTTTAAAAGAAAGGAAAAATTAGAAGCGGGACTTAAATATCAAGTACAGAGTACATGTTGAAATAATTTCTAAATATATGAAGCCTCTCTATATGAAACACTTATGATAAAAGACTAAATCTCTAACCCCCTAAGGCTAATTTCCTATAAACTATCTTTTTTTACATGTACTAAACTTCATGTGGTAGAGGAATATAGGAAAAGAATTGATATAAAAATAATATATTCATTCCAAAAGAAATTCATATTTAAGACCAGTTTAAACATTTCAGTTTCTGAAAAATGTGTTTATAAAACGCCTTTTTAAAAAGTCTTGAATAAAGCTTTACTTCACAAAGTATTGTGAAAATACTTGGCAAGTTTTATGACCACTCTTTTGTTAATGTGTATTCAGTATTCAACTTCAGTAATTTTAAGGTTTTCTATTTAGAAATGATTAAATAAATTGTCAGTGATATTGTAATATGTGGAAATCTAAACAGATTACTATACAAGAAGTTTTAAACAATTCAGAAGTGTTTTAATACCTCTTTAATATCAATGATTTTTATGTTAAAATGCAAATTAGTGCTGAATTAGTTGTACTTCTTTGCACATTTTCAACCAAGAGAAAAAAAAAATACAATGAAGTCATGATTTTGTACAACTTACAAATGGCTCGTACCTTGAATACAAAATTAATTCAAATTCAGTCCAATCATATGAAAATCATTACCACAGCTAAAGAAATAATCAAGTATAACATCACCATTTTATTAAGTATTTGAAATAAAATGGGCAACTTTATTTCCAAAGCAACAAAACCCTAATAATATTTAACACTGATTTTCAATTTGGCTGTGATTTGTTTATACAATCAATTAACATCAAACCATCAAAATAGGGCTGTTTCAAATATTTTCATACTTATCAGTATAATTGAAAGATTTTTTAAAGCTTGTAGATTTTTCAACCCTTTTATGGCTTTATTTACATGTAAAGATGTACTACAAATTTCTAGTGTTCATGAATCTCCTTCTGGTGTTGTACATCTGCTCTTAGCCCGATTTTTGTTAGCGCAGATTCCTGGGTATGCACAAAACATTTCTGTTTTCTTCCTAGATTTATACATTCATATGGAAGAAGATAATGAGAGGGGAGTAACTGGTTCTACATTTTGAACAAAATCACATCAATGCTTGTCCTTGCTTAAATATCCATGTTAAAAACAAAAGATTTAATGCTTATATTGATGTATCATTTTGGCTTGCAAATACATTTGAAGCTTTCTCTCTAAGTCTTTGATTTTACTGACTTGTGAGAAACATCCATTTTTACTGTTAGTAGGCAATTTCCCAAAGCTAAAGAAATTCTTTTGGTTTTTTCACCTATAACTAGACAAAATATGAGTACAAGGGGTTAGAGAATATAATCATATTTTAAAAGATAAATTTTGTATAGAAATTCAAGTGTCCTTTTTCAAATATTCCTGTTAGGCATGACAAAAGGAAAAAAAAATTTAAGCACTTTCAGAGAACATCCCACATTTTATTCCCACAACATTTCTGGGGGATAAAATAGAATCCTAATGACACCACGTGCTCTGGTCTATGCCAGAATCATTTCATAACTTATGTAATTTTTCTACTATAAGCAGTTTATTTTTCAAGTGCTTCTATAAAATATGGTATCAGAAAGGAAGACAGAGAAAATAAAGGAATACAAGCTCCATCAACCAGAACTGCTTAGCAAGATGCTTCCTTTTTTTCCAGGATGCACTTCTAAAGAGCTTGGTAACTCACAACCTCTACGCCCTGCTCTTTTTGTTGCAAACACTAGACTTTCTATCACTTTATTCTTCTTGCATCAGTATGTATTACATCAAACAACAAAAAGTCCACTGACTGTACCTACGAGACTGGTTTCTCTGTGTTCTACAGATCACCTGCAACAGGAGGATGGGGATCCAGATCTAATGAACCAAAAATTAAGACCAAAGAGCATTAGATCCTCCTTTTAAATAAGCTCCCCAGATGATTTGGAAGCAAACCAGATCTTGAGAATCATCCCTGAAGAGTTAATACGTCACGAAACATGTCTGTATCTGTGCGAATGTTAACTCACTGGAATGTGCAGGTAGTCACTTTGTACATAAAAGGTACACATGGGAGAAATGAATCAATCTATGAATAAACTAATGGCCTGAGAGCTGAGGCATGAACCACAAATTGTTTGGTTCTATACAGAGGCCAATGTTCACTTATACTCATCTTCCTCTCATAGCCCAAGTGGTTCAAAGTAATTAGAAAAAGATGGGACACAGTATTACTAGTGCTGCACGTTAATATGGACAAGTACTGCTCACATAGCAGGTGTGTGATACTTGCTGAATGAAGTATGTGTTTGAATGACTTTTCTCAAATGTTGTCACTGTAATCCAGAGACAAACAGTGCTAGTAAACTCCTGAATCTACACTTCAACCCAAGCTCACCTGGTATCTGCACAGGAAATGATAGCACTGAAGTAAGATGAAGCTAAAACTCAGAAATACAGACAAAACTCCACCGCAGGAACATGTCATAGAACTTCTGTTACAATGTGCCATTGGCTTAACAGGAGAAAATACTTATTATTTAGCATGTGAAAGATTTTCATACATCTATGTGAGGTCCTACTTTTTCAGTTACACTAATTCACTTTATGAATATTTAAAAATATATGTGCAGATTTACTATAATAGTTAGTTAATTGTTGTCATTAATTACCAGTTTGACTATTGAAATTTTAAGACTATCTTATATTTAAAAATGAGGTCTACTTAGATGGAGGTGATTTAGGAGATATGGTCTAGATTTAGAGAACTAACTCAGTGGTGCTCAAACTGTTTCGACATTCCATAAATTTAGATATTTCAATCTCTAATATGTACTAATTCCATATTAAGTTACTTTGGTACTATGCTGAATGAATTTCTAAGAAGTATTTAAAGCAATCTTATAGGCAATATTAAAGCATCCATGAATTTAATTATTGAAAGTCTTCAGACTTTTTAAAAGAATCTTTTCCACATTTTAAAGTGACAACGTTTCTGTTATCCTGATGTTCCCCGTGATTGCTACTCAAGGAAAGCAAGGTTTGTATGCATGATCACACATTTTAGATCACACAGACACATAGACAGGTAGGTGGAAGGATTTTTTTCTTAACATGTAAGCCTCTCTCCCTTCTTTAACATAATGGAGTAACAGCCCCCATTTCCCATTTCTCATTAGGTAAAATGAAGGTTCTTATTTTACAAATATGGGTGTTTTCTGTTTTAAGATGCTTCCAATTTAAAAAATAAAAACAGAGAGCAAATATTTACTTTCAAAATGCAAAAAAGTTTGTCAAAGGATCATCTTAATGTAATGAGCCTATCTAGAAAATTAAGTTTATATTTTAAATAATTTAGCAAGCAAATAAAATATATTAAGATTTTTATGACTATCTTGTACAATTGTAACTTGCCTTTCCATTTTTGATAAATTATTGATTTTAATAACTTTTTAAAAATATGAAGATTCTTTATAATGCTTTAGTCATTGTGGTCATTAATTTCTAACAGTTACTAAAATATTTGAGAATATCTTATATATTTGAAGTTAAGAATTATTTAGTTTAAGGTGACATGGCAGATATTTTATTCACTATCTTCTGTAATTACCACACCAATTTCAGCAGTGCTTAAAATTATTTGAAATTCCACAAATTTGGATATTTTATTCTTTGTTATATATTAGTTTCATATTAAGCTACTTCTATACCACAAATTTGTAAGTAGTATTTCAAGCAATCCTGCATTTTATCTACTTTCAAAATGTATAGATGCTGTCTATGTTTTCACATACCCAATACATTTAGAAAAGAAATCCACTGATACACAACTGTGAAGAATTAAATATTAACAATGCTAGATTTCTTAATAAACACAACAAGGATCAGTGGTTTTACTAACTTCCACAACTTCAACTAAAAGGCTATTTTTTTCCCTTCTAATCAACCAGTTCTACTGAAGAATAATTCTTTGTTATATTAACATAAACTAATAATTACAACTTTTACTTCAAAAGTTTACAGAGTGAGCCCATGCATAATCATTGATTTTTTTTGGCCTGTTAAATCTTGGTCTCGATAACAATGACCATTTAAACCCTTAAAACACACAAGCTACAGCAAACTCATTCTACAAAATGTGGTGGATTCAAAAAGGTATTTCAAATACCAGATGTTTTTGTTTCATTTTACACTGATTGTATATTTAAAATGTGATTTCATGCAAATTTTGAAGAACTTAGCATTTGTATTTTTTCAAACACGTGCAACCACGTTTCTCTAGAATCAGAGTTTCAAAATTATTATCTTAAAATTCTATAATAATAAACAGAATAGTGGAAATCTAGTATTAAAACGACAATGAAGATAGATTTTTATAGTGTCTAAATTGATTTAGGAATATTGCACCCATTGAGTTCCCTGAAATGCAATGAAATATTAACAAAGATATACATGGCTATTAAAGATGCCAGGTCTTAAAAGTGAGTAACTTAATCATCATTTTATATTATACCCATACTTGACATCATCTATTACTATATCATGATGGAAACAATTCTTAACGCTTATCCTGGGGGTGCCAAAAAATGTGTACACATTTTAAGAGATGTTATCTGTGCATTACTTTTCAAAGTTGAATTGAATTATGGTACAATGTGTAGTATGACATTCGTTCAAAAGATGGCATTAATCAAATGAACGCAAGTGTCACCATGTGACAGGCAGGACACTCAAAGAAAATGGTGGAAGCACGGTTGTCACTGGAGGAGCACAAGACCATTTTGAAGTGGTATTTGAAATCTGAGAATGTTGTTTGAGTTAAGTTATCCTGACTTAACATACCTTGTCTCCTTTCTACCTATGGGGGACCTTAAAGGGTGTGGTGTACCATAGAAAACCAGCTACACTGGTGGTGCTTTGGGAAGAAATTTAAATAGCATGTGCAGTGATACAAGTGGACACTTTGGTCAAAGTTGCTCAAGCAGCAATTCACTATAATCAGGAGGGTCTGGATGCTGATGGTCACCACTGGTAGCACCTCTTGTCATTGCACAAGTCAAACGTGACTTGTATTCAATTGATCGTATTATTGGTATACATTGAGTATTACAATTTTAACACAGTTTTTTTTTTTCTTAAAATGTATATACATTTTTTTGGCACCCTCTGTTTTAGCTGAAATTATTCATGTACTATTTAATTTCATGTAAAAGACAAATGATTATTTCAGTAAAAGATATAAGTGACACTATAAGTAATGAATTTACATATACTGTTTTTGAAGAAAACTGAGTCTACATTTTAAATGCATGTTTTTAAAATAATTGAATGATAATAATGGATAGGAATATTTGGGTTTTAAAGTTAAACATATTTCATATCCAAAGGACATTTTATTTAATTGATGAACTTTCCAGGCAAAACAGTCTTTTAGGTAGTATTCACTGCTCTATCACCTTTGTTCAGCGACAATTAGACAACAGGGAGCGCTGCATATGGCATTATTTTAGGGGACAGCCCAGGGGACTTGGCACATTCCATGTCATGGCCAGGAAACCTCAAAACCTAGAGATCACCATTAGTATGCCACCAGACATCTGTGCTGAGATACACAGAATTGCATGGAGACAGTCCAAGCCTCCAACTCTCTCTCATGCTTCCATTTGCTCAGACCACAGGCTAAAATGCCCAAATGACCGAAAGAATGAACGAGGACCAGCTTTTAGTTGCTCCTGTCAGGTCCTCCAAAACCTAACCCTCCGGTTTTCAGGGCGACAGACTCGAGAACAGCTGAGATCTGGGGGGCACCAGCACTGCATAGAGTCTCCTTAAAGAATCCCTTCATGTTGCTTGAAGTTCTGTAATTTCCTCCCCTCTGCCTAGATACTCCTGATTCTGAGCACGCCTGGATTTCTTCAAAAACATTCTTTTGGCAAGACAGACTACAGCTGCCTTCATGTGGACATCAGCCAACCATGAGCTGTCATTTATGGGAAAGGAGACAGAGAATGACATTGGAACAACTCAATGTCAATTCATTGTTACTGACGGAACCAGAGGAATAATTTACAGGCAGTCTCGGAGCACAACTGCAAAGGAGCTCAACCCTACAGAAGCAAACCTCCAGAGGGCATGACCACACTCTGTCTGCTAAATGCACATCTACTGGTCCTTCGGGACTCACCAGAGGACTCAGTTTCTTTAGGAAACATTCCTTGATCACCATCCCCTACTCCTGCATGGGGTGTTACCCCTAAACGCAATGGCGAGCTTAACCAAAGCAGCACCTGTGGCAAACACAGCTGGAGCGATGTATTTACATTTTTATCTTGTAAAGTTCTTGCAGAGAACATGATTCTTTTATTTTTGTGTCCTGAGGACCAAGCCCACTGCCTAGCACATCGCCAGTGCTCAGTAAACATTTGCTGAATGGAAGCTGAATGAAGAAGTCACCACCACCACATCTGGCACGCCTGCCACACTCATGATTCGGAGGTAAGGAGATAAGTAAGGATCACTAAAGAACACCCAGATGTCACTGTTCTTAAAAAACAGAAAAAGGTCAATAGCATGAAGTGGAGATGCCACAAAACAGTCCCCTCAACGCTGGAATGAATGCAGTTATGATAACACCAGAAAACGTCAGGGAACCTGCCATCTGACTAAATGACACCCTTGTAGGCCGAGGCCTGGAGCCCAGAACCATCTGTTATGATAGAGTTACTGCTATAAATGCTTCAAACCAAGAAATCTGTTTTAGAAAAAAAAATAAATATACATATATTTTTGAAACTCTATATTAGATACATTAAACTTATTCAAAGCTTTCAAATGATTCAATTATTTATTATCTTACTGGTATATTGTTAAAAGGTATTGGAAATTGTTCTAATTATGAGAAGAACTGATGTCACTGAATTAAAAACATTGTTTTATATATGGATCACTCTTTCTGAAATAAAATTTCATTTCTTCTTTTGGGAAAACGATTTTCAAAAGGAAGTTTAATTTTTAAAAATTACTATGGAAAGATTTCTGATAAAAAAGAAACATACATTTACTTTATCAACAGATATAAAAGAATTTCCTATATCTCTATCTGTATCTAATCTCTATCTATATCTACAACATTAATAAGGCTTTTATGAAAAGGGATGAACGTGTAAAAACACCAAAATGCCCGCAAACTGTCCTATCATTTATGGAAGACATAAAACATTAATTTACTCCCTGTCCCTTTAAATTTTACCCTATTTTTCTAGACCATCCTTGAAATAACAGGGGGACATCTTAGGATGTGGACTGAAATACGTACTTTAGATACATTTTATAGACAAAAGATGTGATCAAGGCAACTATAATCAGAATAAAGTAAACAGATGAATCGTTATCACAATTGCATGCAGAAGAAAGCGTGATTAAATGGTCAGAAGGTAAAAGCCTGCAGATACAAAACACAAAATAAAGTCTAAGACTTTTCATGCTGAGGTGGTTTCAACTGAGTCCCCGCACACCGCTTCAGTCTAACGTAAATAAAGTATGCCTTAAACTCCTCCCTTCCCCGAAGGCAAACTATTCGAAACTTTGAAAATCTCTTAATCACTACACATTTTTACAAAGCCAGAGAAGAAGAAAAAGAAAAATTATTAATTTTTAAAATTACCCAGCAATTCCATTGCATCATCTTCATTATCAATCTCTTCTTCTGTTACAGATGGAGTGGGGCTGTGAAGAGACTCGAAAGAATCTTGAGAGAGCATTGCTGCCAGAAGTTTCTTATGTCGCTGCTGCTGCTGTTTTAATCCCTTTGTCTTGGGTTCCACCTTCAAGCTGAACAAACATTTCCGTGTTAACGTTTCAGTGATGGTGACATGATGCATTAGCTGTGGTAAGAAAATCTAGCAACATTTCATTGAACTATTTTGCTGTGTCCATTTATGGACATATTAGTAAAACTTCCCTTGAGAATAGTGGAAATACAGACTCTGTCTTCTTTGATAGGCACCTTCTGGTACCTTGCTACAATTTTCCAAGTGGGTCTAGAGCACAAGTTTTGCATTTTAACGAAGTGCAGCTTATCGATTCTTTTTCTCAGGGATCATGACTTTGGTGTTGTATCTAAAAAGTCACTGCCACACCCAAGGTCATACAGGTTTTTCTTCTGTTATCTTCTAGGTGTTTTAAAGTTTTGCATTTTACATTTAGGTCTATGATCCATTTACAGTTAATTTTTGTGGAGGGTGTAAGGTCTGTGTCTAGACTCATTTGTTTTTGTTTCTGTTTTGTTTTTTCATGCAGATGTCCAGTTGTTCCACTAACATTTGTCAAAAAACTGTCTTTGCTCCATTAGATTGCCTTTGCCCCTTTGTCACAGACAGCTATTTATTTATGGGAAATTTTTTGGGCTCTGAACTCTGTTCCATTGTCTATTCTTTTGTCAACATGCACCGTCTTGATTTCCACAGATTTATAGTAAGTCTTGGAGAGTCAGGCAGTATCAGGTCTCTGATTTTGCTCATCTACTTCTACAATGTGTCCACTAGTCTGGCTCTTGTGCGTCTCTATATATAAAATTTAGAATCAGTTAGTTGATAGCCACAAAATACCCTGCTTAAGTTTTAATTGCATATATACATATTTTTAGTCTATTTTCTCTCTGCTATTCATTTTGGATAAATTCTATACATGTGTCCTCACATTCAATAATTCTATCCTCCATCATCCCCACTCTAATAAGGCGTCCATTCAACAAGTTTTCATTTCCATTATATATTTTTTCAGCTACATGATTTCCATTTGATTCTCCTTTGTTATTTCTATTTCTTTGCTGATGTATTGTATGTTTTCATT
Source organism: Lyroderma lyra (assembly GCA_004026885.1). Taxonomy (NCBI): domain Eukaryota; kingdom Metazoa; phylum Chordata; class Mammalia; order Chiroptera; family Megadermatidae; genus Lyroderma; species Lyroderma lyra. The sequence goes on from PVJL010013302.1 coordinate 20,480, forward strand.
TGTTTCAAGTAAACTTATAATTGCTTGTTGAGTCATTTTTATGATGGTTGCTTTAAATTCTTTGCCAGTTAATTTCACCATCTGATTCATCTCAATGTTGGGATCAGTTAACTGCCTTTTCTCATGGAAGGTGTGATTTTCCTGATTCTTGCTATAATTGATGACTTTTTATTACAGCCTGTACAATCTGGCTATTAGTATCTTAGGAGACTCTGGATCCTATTTACATCTTTTATTTTAAAAGGCAGCCAGCCACCTGCAGTGCCTGGCCTACATTTGCAGCTTGAGGTTCCAACGGCAGTTGAATTTTCAGAGTTCTGGCAGTGCTATTTCAGTCTCCTGGGATTACTGGCATTGCTGTAGCTCCTACTGGTCCCTGCTGGGGTTGCATGAGAGGGCAAAAGCAGCAACCCTAGGTTGTGCATCTGCTGCCCTTAGGGAGGGGAAGGGAACGTCTAACTTATGAAGATGAAAGCGCTCCCACATCAAGCTTCGCTGTGGAGGGATCCCTCCAGCTGGGGTCTTTTTGCCCAGTAAAAGACCCTGAATTGCTTGGTTTCTTCAGTGGGGAAGGGTTGGCTCAAGTCTAGCCGGAAAGGACCATGTGTCTTCTGACCGTTAATGGTCAGCGAGCTTCCTGCTCAGTGCCCCTGGCCAATGCTACCAGACTCTCCTGGTATTGTTGGCAGGACTCCTGTTCAGGCAGTGGGGGAAATGACCCTACCTGGGCCACCTCCTCTTGCCAGGTGGGGTGAGAAATGCCAGGCCCAGGTTGCCTTATGCTATTGGGGAGGGATCCTAAGTGGCCTACCACTGCGTTGTTCCTCTACTTATCAGGTCCCTAACCATGCCACCTTCCTTTTCACATTTTTCACAGCCTAAAACTTACTATGGTTGCTTCTTGCATTATTTCCAAAGTTTGTAGTTGGAATTCTTTTTAGAGGTGAAACCAAGAAGCAGTTTATCAAAAGGAAAATAAGGTGAAACAAAGAGATAGTTTATTAAAAGGGGAAAGTACACTCCCAAGAGGTAGGAGTGGGTTCGAGCAGGACAATGGCTCAAGAGCTCACAGTTGTATTTAATGGGGAGGAGCAGAGAAAAACAAGTCTGTGCCATCTTTTCTAAAGCAGAGGTGACAGATGACTTGTTAATTACAAAGGGCAAATGACACCTTTACGATGGAAAAACATCTAGTGATACTGCCTTGACCAAATGAATAAACTCAGTATCACCAACGCTGGGACAAACTATGATAAAATGAGCAAGTATAATATATCGCCTATGGAGAATTCTTGCCCAAAATGTTTACTCTGGATTTAACTGTCAGGAAACAGACATACGCGGACTTGGGAATATTTGCCTGTCCTCTGCAAGGATGTCAAAGTCATGAAAACAAAAACAAAAACAAAAATACAAAGGCAGAAGATGGTCCTGGATTACAGAGGACTACAGAGACTGACAGTGTAACTCCACACACAACTGTTTCCTGGACGCTGGATACCAAGAGAATAAAATGAAAATCCAGAGAAGACTTTACTGGGAAAATCTGAGAAGTTTGAATATTGAGTCCCTATTAGATACGTTTATGGTATCACTGCTAAATGTTTTGCTATCTTAATGATATTATAGTTGTATAAGAAAATATCCTTTTTATTAGAAGATACATTTTAAAGAATTAAGGAATTAAAGCTATAATATGTATAATTTACTTTCAGCTGGTTCAGAAAAAAAAAGAGACCAGACTGTTCTGTTACCAGAGATAGAGAAAACAAAGCAAAAGCATTAGTTGGTGAATATAGGTGGACAGTATGTGGATATTGGTATTACTATTCTTAAAATTTCTGTAGTCTGACACTTTTCAAAGTGAAAAGTTGAGGTAAGAAAATAAGAAAAAATATATGAAGACATATTCTTGTGAACAGTATTTATTTCAACCTTAACTTCTATCCTAATTTAGGTTCCAACTTAAATAGAACTGTTGCTGAGATGTAAAACTACATCCCTTTAAAATAAATATTTGTCTTTATTTTAATAATTATCAGGGTAACTCAAATTCAATTAAAGGAAATTATTTTTACCCTTCAATATTATAGTAGAGGTAAAACAAATCTTCACTTGCAAATTAATGGAAGAAGTTTATTTAGCCCCCATTCCTTGCTATGGTACCTGTCTTCCGAATAATTCCATTGTGTGCCTTTTAAACTGAGACATAATGCAACCATTTAAAAGTCTTCCTTGACTAGCTTTACTCATTGAGAAGTAAAAACACAAAACACAAATCAAAACCATTTGCAATTTGGATTTCTTAGCTGATAGACCTAACATGCTAAATGGAATTTACATCTACCTTATTTTATTGAAGTCAAATTATTTTTTAAAAATTATCATTCATTCATAACTTTAGCTCTTTTAACTTTTGATTATGAGAAGGACATATATACTGCTTTGAAAGAGAAAGGTCTATGGATTGTAGAGGTGGAAGTTGCACAATGAGAGAGAAAATAGCACCTTGCTACAGGGAAGCAGGGTCTTGATGCAAACAAGTGGTGGAGTAGTGGGGAGAGATGGGTTTGGGTATTTCTAAGAGCACTGAGCATTCTGGGCCCCCTCTCACCCAGATACTGAACTTAAGTCTTACTGAGTGGGATTCTTAGAACTTCTCCCTGAGCCAAAGCTGCACAGCAAAGCATTTAAGGGCACACAATTCACAGCAAGACAGCCTGGCTCAGCTACTTGACAGCGATCCAATCCTGGGATAGTGATGTCACCATTTGGGGACTTGGTTTCCTCATTCCTAAAATAGGGATCATAACAATGTTTCCACGTGGATGAAGTAGGTAAGACATAGAGAGCACAGAGAGCAGTCTCTACGTGGTCATTAATACCATGACCTGTTCAAAGAACACAAGGGTGAGGCATCCTAAATATTCACCTGTCTCCTCTGGAGCAGTAACGTCCCACGTAGAAAGGGAGACGCAAAGAGGCTTCAGGCCTTATGAAAAAGAAGAGAGCAGTTTGTGTTTCAATGTGTTCTTAACACACTTTAGGAGTCCATTTGGCTTTGATGTAAAAGAGTAACTTCTAAACCAAGGTCAGATGGAAAGGGACAGTTTAAAGCAGCCAAGGGACCTTACTTCCAGTAATGCACCCACCTCTCCAGGTGGACAGTCTCCTCCCTCTGGACAGTCCTGCATCCTGACCCCACGCCCTCTCCCTCCTGACCCCACTCTTCCCTGGGGGCGGGACCTGGCTCCACTTTGGTTCACACTCTGTTACTGAGTACAGGTCAGTAAGTAGTCGTCTGTTCTGACCCTGGGTGCTCTCTTCGGTGGAAAACTGATGACCCCTCCCCTGACCTATATCCTCAGTTCGTTTAGCGCACCATCACCCCATTGCAGGTGGAAGATATGCCCTTGCTTGCGACTCCGGTCAGATACAAAAGGGTTGTCTTTGTATTAAGGCCCAGGCTGCTGAAGAGAGCATAAAGAGTTTCACATTTGCTATGGTTTGATTTATGCATGAGATCCCTGTCTTTTTTGTTTTCACGTATCTAAATGTGATATTTTTGTAATTAATTTAGCATCTGCTAATTTATGAAGTGCTTGCTATATACAAGGCATCGTGGGCACTGAGCTACAGAAATAAGACGTACCTCCTTGCTGTCCTCCTCACTGCAATTAAGTATTTGGAATCTAAGATTATTTTTCATGCTGGTCTCACCCAGTATCTAATACTTTACTTTTTTTTTTAATGCTCAATAAATATTTAACAAATTCACTTTTGCTTTTGAGCCTCATTTTTTTAGTATTTAGATACTAAATCAAGCTTGTCCAACTTGCGGCCCACGGGCTGCATGAGGCCCAGGACGGCTCTGAATGCGGCCCAACACTAATTCATAAACTTGCTTAAAACATTACAAAATTATGCACGGACTTTTTCTTAGCTCCTCAGCTACTGTTAGTGTTGGTGTATTTTATGTGTGGCCCGAGACAATTCTTCTTCCAATGTGGCCTGGGGACACCAAAAGGTTCGACATCCCTGGTATAAATAAAGTAAGAGTTAATTTAACTAGATGTGTACAAGTCTTTCGACTTGCGACATATGAAAACCCAGGGAAGGAACAGAAGTGAAACAGAAGGAAAGACACACGTGAATGGGAGGAGGATGGAGGAGGAGGAACAAATGGCAGGTCACTGGTGCCTTAACTCCCTTTCCTCAGCCAGCAAATACCAAGAGCATTGCACGAGGGTTGAAACGCTTGTTTTCACGAGTCTCGTTAACACACGTGGTTTGGTCATGAAGATGGCGCTACGAGACTTAACACTGATTAAGTCCAACATGTAGCCTGTTTAATAAAAGTCCATCTATGAGTCTATGTGTCCAGAAAATGAATATATAAAAATGACCTTATCAACATTCTGATATAAATGTATGGTTTTAGTATGTTTTAGATACTTGTAAGGCTTTTTGTCTTTGATTCATTCAGAAGACTGATTTTTGATTAATTAACATTTGTTATGCTTAAAATGTACATGGTAGACTATTTCTAAATTTAGAAGTGTGATCTAGTCTCTCCCATGTGTATGACATATTTCTGTCATGTCCACAATAGTCAAAATCAGACAATATTTTGGTTTCCTGTTCCTGGACTTCCAATGTAAAACCACCCTCCTTCCATTTTCTTCCTTCTTATTCTGGTGCACTTTCTATCAGACTACTTATCACTACTTGAATTTATGGCACATATTTGTATATTCTCTTGTTTACTGTGTTTCTTGCCTCCAATAAAGGGAACTCTATGAAGAGCAAAACATTTCCAGCCTTTGTTTACAGATACAGCAAAAGCAATCACGAATTTTAATAAAAAGGAAGACTTCTTAATGGGAAGTGAATTTGACTTTTGTTTTAATAATATATATTTCTAAGTTGTAAAATTTTCTACTCATTTTATGGCATATTTGCCACCTAGTAAAAAATGCTCATGAAACAAATAAAGCCAGTTTATCAGATCTATAATATTTACTGATGCCCTTCTTGTTTGTAACAAGGCGGTTCAGCTCAGAGAAACTTCGTTGGCTTTCAAGGCCCAGTGAGCATATTTACAAACGCACGTTACAACTTAGCAAGTAATTTATAAAGTCTATTGCAGAGTCTAATTTGGATGGCTTAAAATAGAATTATATAGGTTTAGTAAACTTCAGTCTTATTTACATTTATATTATAGATGTGTGATTATTTTTAAAACTCTAAATGTGCAATGAATATACGTGCTCTCCCACCTAGACGAGCAATAGTAACTGGTGCCAAGTGGTAATATATGACAATGTTGGAGCACCTTCAATTATTCCCCAACATGCTCATCACCTTTCTCACTTATGAATCTCTTCTTTTCTATTTTCTTGCTCTAATTTTTTTTTAAACTCTCTTAATTTAGGATCTCTTTGAGAATTTATAGAAGGTGTGGCAGGAAAATGTCCACATGCACATACATACATTTTGTACATCATTTCAAGAGAGTCACAGGTATCTTGGGTCTATCCAGAGACAATGTAGGGGTCACAGACTCCAAGTTAGTAGCTCTAGTCTTATTTTGTTCGTTTCTCCATATTGCCCTTATAATTGTCTTTGTTTTAATTAGCACCTAACCACTCAGGTGACATCAACGTGTACTAAAGTTGTTAACCCTTTTAATATAATATTGTATTTGTAGGGCCTAAAAAAGTTCAGGTAAGATATACCATTAAAAATAAAGATTACAGGAAAAAGTCATGGGTAACATTTTACACACAAGACTCGTAAGGTTTACTATGCCTGTTACGAAGTCCTCTCTAATCTAAAGGCGAAAGTCCTCCCTACTGTGTACCTATTATTCTGAATGAAAGGGGAAACTGAATCAAAGTTGGAGTGTTATAATAACTTTCATTCAAATAAGACAAGCGTTAAACACCAGGAAAGACCAAGATAGGAAAATGGGTAAAAAGTTATGATAGACTATAAACAGTCCTTCATCTGACAGATGTCTACTGAAAGCCTGCCTGCTCCCTCCTCCATGTAACAGACGTCTATCGACGATGACAAGGCGCCAGGCCCAGGGAAGGAGAGCAAGCTGGAAGAAGTCTTCTTTGAGAATTAAGTCTTTTCTGTCAGGAATCTAGGCTATCACGTGGCCTGTGAATGTTACAGTGTAAGTTCATTAGCACATAAGGGCAACAGGTAATACTATACTTACAAACTGAACAGTCATTTAAAAATCCATTCTTGACTCATTCTTATTCCTCCAAATCAAATCTAATGCTGTGTTGGTTCCTGGTTTAAATTTAGAAATCCTATTTGGATTAGAATATAGGAGAGATACAGTTTCTAATCCATATTTTATTGCTCTTCTTTAAATTTAGTTAAGATACATGTACTCTTTCAGCCCTAATGAGGCATCTGGACAGAATTTCATCACTTTCTTCATTTCCTAGGTAACACCTCAACTCATAATTTAAAGGCAGAGAAAACTAAATCTGAAAATAACATTTCAAAACAAGTATTTGAGAGATATCTTCATGGATCCAGTTTCTAATGGGCAACGGATTGAGCTAGGATTGCAGGAAAGCATCTCCTTTATGAGTATTCAGGACAGTAAGAGGAGGAAGCTAAGAAGAAAAGAGTGGCACTAACGCGTGCAATAAATCGCTTCTGTCATTATTATGACTAAGTGAAAGCTAAATGAAAGTCGACATTTCTCTATTTTACATTTAAGAACTAAAGAGCTAGCAATGAATAAAGATAAAGGTCTAGTGGTTTTCATAAGTCTGGTATTGAAAATAAAATTACTCTCATTGACAGGTGAAACTGATCTGGCATTTCACAAAAGAAGTTAAATGGATTTTTAAAAATGGTGCTCTTCTCCTTATATAGTACACTTCAGCTATTTAAATAATCTAGAAGTTATTTCTCATGGAAATAGAATCAATTTTTCTATATGCCCGAAGCATGTTAATGAGTATTCTCAATTTCCTTCCCTCTAGTCAAGTGACAAGTCAAAGTAAAAATCCCCTGAAATCTATTACATTGTAGAAAATACAATTTTCTCCTTGAGAAAGAATAGTTATTGCTTGCTGCTAAATTTAACATAGGATATACAAAGTTACTGTGGCTATGCTATGCACAGGAAAAACACTTCTGTGGTGCTCAGCTACTAACACAAAAAGTTTTAGCTCTGTCACATGTCAGTTCATGAGTATGTCCATCTATCTGCTCAATCTCATGTAAGCCATGCTTCACGTAATGCTTTTTAGCTCCAACTTCCTTACAGAAGTTTTCATTTTAGTTTTGAGTTTCATTCATTGCAATTAGTATTACAAAAATACAGCTATTCAGAATCTACTTTTTGAATAAATATGATCTGGGCTTTTCAAAATTACCCTCTACCAGCATATAGAAACTTAAGGCAAATCTCTCACCACCATTTTGCATATTACAGGTGTGGGTAAAACAAAATACAGACTTTCAAGTTCACAAATCATAACCGTTTCAAACATTAAACAAAATAAATGTAAATAATTATATTCAATCACAGTTATCAACTCTAAAGTTAATGGTTCTAAGCCAAGGATTCTCTCTCTTTATATTCCACATTAATTCCACCATGTATAGTCTAGAATACATTTAATAGTTCTCTTCTCCCTGTTGATGAACTATATCTCTCTGGTACATCAGAAGTCCTCCCTCTCTAATTCTTTTTTATAATTAAATTTATTTGGGTCACATTGGTGAATAACCATTATATAAGTTTCAGGGGCGCAATTCCATAATGCATCATCTATACACTGCATTGTGTGCTCACCTCTCAGAGTTCAGTCCCCTTCTGCCATCACATATTTGACTCCCTTCACCCCTCTTCATCCTCCCTGCAACCCGCACTTCCCTTCAGGTGACAGCCCTTCTGTTGTCTGTGTCTACGAGTTTGTTTGTTTTGGTTGGTTGTTGCTTTCTGTTTTATATCCCTTGATCTCAGAGAGGTTTTTGTGAACTTGACAAGGGAAGTAAAAGCAAAACTAAGTGAATGGGACTGTATCAAACTAAAAAGCTTCTGTATAGCAAAAGAAACCATCTGCAACAACAAAAAAGTGGCAACAAACCAATGGGACAAGATATTTGCAAACTTATCTGATAAAGGCTAATAACCAAAACATATAAAGAATTCACACAACTCAATCACAGCAAAACAAAATAAACCAATTGAAAAATGGGCAGAGGATCTAAACAGACATCTTTCCCAAGAAGACATACAAATGGCCAACAGATACATAAAAAGATGCTCAACTTCACTAGCTTTTAGGGAAATACAAATCAAAACCACAATGAGATACCACCTCACACCTGTGAGAATGGCTATTATAAACAAGACAAGGAATAGCAAGTGCTGGAGAGGATGTGGAGAAAAAGGAACTCTGGTACACTGCTGGTGGGAGTGCAAACTGGTACAACCACTGTGGAAGGCAGTGTGGAGGTTCCTCAAAAATAAAGAATAGAATTATCATATAACCCACCACGCTCTCTCCTGGGTATCTACCCAAAATACTTGAAAACATTTATTCACAAAACTGTATGAACTTCCAATTCTTAAGGGTCGGCCACTCCCTGCTCAATATTATAGTAGGTCTCAATTAACAACAACTCACGTCCTTGAAATTATTTTCTCTATTTGGTATTAGTAACAAAAAGATGGGAAACTTAGAAGAAAAAAAAAAATCAAAAGCAAAAACCCAAAAACAAATCTAATAACACTGTAATTTTAAAACAGAAAAATCAGTTCTCATCTTATGTGAAGTCTAACATAATTTTCTATATAAAATGGCTAAGACTTATTTCGACAAAGCCATGCACTTGGATGTATTTTCCCTGTGCCTTTTAATGGCTAATAATATTAAGAACCTCTTTAGACATGTCATCTTACCTTCCTGCAGGGCTGGAGCTACTGTCTTCACTTTCCCAAGGTTCATTTTTACTTCTCGGTATTGGGGGCTGGAGCATTTCAGCAGCTAGTGGGTCAGCGTCATTTTCTTCTCGACCAATCCATTCTCCAATCACGCGGGGTCTCAGAAGAGAAGAATTAAATGCCACTGATTCCTGAAGAGGAGAAAATAACATGCTGCCTTAGATTATTTACTCAGTAGGTCAACAGGGAAATAATTTTGTCTAGTGTCGATGGCTTTCTCAAATCAAAATGGTCCTTTCTTGCTTCCTGAATTGACTTAAAACTTCAGTTCTCTCCATCTCTACTGATGACTTACTCTACGTGATTTGTGCTGATTCCTGATTGTCGTCACAGGGTCCAGGAGCGAAGTCTTGGATTTGGGTTTGGAAGGCTGCATCTATGTTCTTAGGAAGGTGGGACAGAAGGAGCATTTGGGATGGAAGGAAGAGCATGGTATGAGGCCTGCATAGTGAAAGAGCTAGGTGTTGCTGGGAAACGGTAAATAATTTCACAGGAGGAAACTGGAATGAGTCAGGAAGTAGGGAAATGAGGAGACAGGGCTGAAAAGGTGCATTGCCTCCAACTGGGAAGCATTTGGGACTTTTAGGGGTCCCACAGACATTCCAGGCAGGGCAATACCAGTGTCAGGTATGTTATGCTAATGCAAAACATGTTGAAGTGATCTCTTTTCATAGACTTGGATATGACACAGCTCTTTCAATGACATTTTAAACATTTCAGTATTTAATAATTTAGAATGGTGTAAGAATATTGAATGTAAATGCTAGGGATATCTTGGTAAATTTTAAAAAAGGTTAAAAACAATACCTACTGAATGAACTAATTTTTGTTTAATGAATCATATGACTGTATATTCATCATTTATACACTAATTTATTCATTTTCTTATATTTATTAAGACCTACTATGTGCCAGATACTGCTTTATTTGTTGGAAAAAAATTGTAAGTCTAAAATTTATGGCTTTTTTCTGAATGGAAGGGCTACAGGTTAATTTTAGTTTCTTCCTTTGGCATTTCCATGTCTTTCCAATAGTCCATGACAAATAGATATTTGTCTTATAATGAGAACAAAATGTATTTTTTAAATATATTGATATAAGGAACAAAGGCTTTGCTTAAATTATACTTAGCTATAATTTTCAGTATTACAAGAGTTTTGAACAATTCCTTTAAAGTTCAAACCTGGTTTTCTGAGTCTTTACAATTCCCCAAAACATTAAACAAATACAATACAGTACAAATACAGTATTACAATATGTACAATATTAATTAAAATGCAAATACAATTCCAAAAGCAACATGTGAAACATGAGTAAGACATATGAGGTCTGACAATTAAGTTCATGAACTCATCCTAGAAAAAGTGCTACCTACCTCATTGTTGAGTATCACTACGGTCACTTTTGAAGTCCTCCCCTTGGGAAGCTATACAGTGATGCCAGTGCCTAGTCCACCCTTCAAAGCAGTTTTGCAACTCTTTTTCTGAAATGGCCATCAGAGCTGTGGTCATCTGACCCTTGATGTCCTCAATGTCATCAACATGTCTTCCTTTCAATTATTTCCTTTATCTTCAGGTAAGGAAAAATGTCATTGGGGGCCAAGGTAAATAGGGAGGGTACTGCAATATAGTTATTTGTGTACTGGCTAAAAACTCCCTCACAGACAGTGCCCTGTGAACTGGTGCATTGTCATTGTGCAAGAGCCGTGGGTTGTTATTGAAAAGTTCAGGTCGTTTTTGTCTAAGTTTTCCACGCATCCTTTTCAGCACTTCCAAATAGTAAACTTGGTTGACTGCTCAGTTGGTACAAATTCATAGTGAACAATCCCTCTGATATTAAAAAACGTTAGCAACATCATTTTAACTCTTGATTTGGACTGACGGAACTTTTTTGGTCGTGGAGAATTTGCTGATTTCTACTGCGTACTTTGATGCTTGTTTCAGGGTCATATTGGCACACCCATGTGTCATCACCAGTGACAGATAACACGGCCCAGAACATCGTCTTGGGCCTCTCCAAAGAGTCCTGGCAAACTCTGACTCTCTTTTGCTTTTGTTCACTGGTGAGTTCCTTCAGGACCATTTTTGCACACACGTTCCTCATGCCAAGATTTTCAGTTAAGATTTTCGTTTCTCTTCCAATGTTTACTTGGTCGCTATGCTTCTCATAGTCAGCTGACAATTTTGATGCACAATTTGATGAATTTTTGCAATGTTTTAGTCAGTTTTGCTTGTTACTGGCTGCCCTGACCTCTCTTCATCAGTGATACTTTCTCGCCCCTCAGAAAAACATTTAATCCATGTGTACGCTGCACAGCATTTCCCATAAACATGGACTAACATGTCCCTGATTTCACTTCTACTCCTGTCAAGTTTAACAAGAATTTTTTTTTTTATATGTGGGTAGCTCCCTGGCTGGGAATCGAACCCAGGCCGTAGCATTGACAGCGCCGAAGCCTAGCCACTACACCACCAGGGAACTCCCTATAACAAGAAATTTAATGTTTGTTCGTTGCTTTAATTCAAGCTCCAACATTCTCATGACGGCACACAAAAACACACAACAACAATAATGAACGCCACTCAGCAAGACACCGCCACACCGCAACACGAACACAGCTGTGAGACACAGACATGCCAAGGTCTTGAAATCCTACCAAGTTGTCTGTACAGTGCTGCCAGCATGAGCACACGGTGGTGAGTTCACTTAATTGTCAGACTTCATGCTTCATGAACATTTCTCGAAGTGATAACAAGCTACAGAAAGTACTTAGATATCTTAATATTGATTTCACACAAAAAATCTTAGTGCTTGCAGAGCTTAGCAACTAATCTGAATTCCTACTGTGTTTATGTTCCCAGAGTCAGAAAATCAAAGCACTGTAATGGCTTTCAGCTGTGAAATCATGCAATCGAATTAATGTTTGGAATACTAGAAAAGCATATTCATCTGCCACAATTTAGAATCATCTGAAGTACAAGAATTAAAATTAACAGCAAAATTGCTGTATTTTAGACCTAAATTTCCTTCTAAAAGCAAACTGAGACAAAGACATGTTTAAGAATTTATAGAAGTCTGTAAATATATTTATAGTTTCAAGATCAGTTTTGGCCTGTGTATCTTTGAAATGCTACTTATTCTCTAAATTTCACTTTCTCCAACAATAAAATGGTGGTGGTAGGAATCATAAACCCTATCACAGAAGATGAATTAGTAGGGTAGCACAGCAGCACCACAGAACTGTGTATGCATGCTAGACACCTTTATTTAAGGGTATGGACTGCCTTCCAATCACTCCTCTATGTGTGATACATCCGGGAAAAAAAACGGTAAACAGAACTGCAGGACTGGGCCAGCTGCATTAGCAGCAGATGCTTGGTTGTAAATGTGGGCAGATAAACAGAGCAGAGAATTAATGAGCAGGCTTTCTCCCACAAAATTTAATTTTATAGATTGTATATGTCAAAAT
>PVJL010013303.1:0-32935 GCA_004026885.1 Lyroderma lyra
GGGGGGTCGGGGCGGCCGGCGGGCCGGGGGCCAGCTCTGCCCGGGGCCGGGCTTTCTTCTGCTGCGCCGCCGCCCCGCCCAGCCGCGCCCGTGCCCTCCGCTGCCAGGGCCCAGACGTTTCCTTTTTCTCTTGCCCACGGCTGTTTCCTGCCTCTCCTTTGAACTAGGGTGTTGGCTCCCCCACACGCTCCCCCTCCTCCAGCGACCCCCCGGCTCTGCCCTCTGATGGGCCCGTCCCCAGAGGCGCCACCGGAGTGAGGCTGGCACAAGAGGCCCCCGGGGGACCCCGCTTCCTGGAAGCCGTGTCCCCGCTTGGCCCCCCTCGTCCCTGCCCTGGGTGGGTGCCGTCCCGCTGTCTCCCTGCCCCTGTCCCTCCCCTCGCGGGCTTTCTCGGCCCTCCCAGGGCACCGGCGTGGAGGTGGCCTCTCCCGGCTTCACCCACGCACTCGTTTTTCAACACAACGTGTGGACACTGAGTCCAGAAGAGGCGGACCTGCGGCGTAGCACCCGAGGGACCGAGGGTTCGACTCCCAGACCCGAGCTTGGGGGTCGGGGGGTGCAGCTCCATTAGGAAGGGAAACTGCGGCCCAGCCCGGGAAGGGTGGCCTTGGAGGTGAAAACGAGGCACGCTGACCGCCGGACACGTCCTGCCCCGGGGCCCACGTGTGCCCGCATCCTCACACGATGGCCCTGCAAGTCCCACCGAGGACGTGGGGCGCAGGCTGGGGTCCCCCACCCTTCCTGCCCGCTTCCCCCCACACCTGCATCCCCAGCGTAGCCCCCCCCGTCTCCGTGCCAGCTGCTGTCCCCTCCCTGGGGTGCCCGGGGCTGCCCCCCCGAGGAAGACGCCTGTGACGGACACTTCCTGGCCCCAGTGACCCTCGCGTCAGCACTGCTCACCCTGGGGGGCTCCTCCAGGCCCCCCAGCAGCCCCCGGGCGGTGGCTGCCAGCTCCTTGTACCTGCGAGGACACGAAGTCACACAGGGTGGACCGGCCCCTACGGCCCATAAGTGCCAACCTCTCCGTGCAGCCCGCGCCGTGCTCTGGACCCTTCTGCTCGCCCCCCGCCCCCGCCTCCACCCCGACGGTCATGGCACCCCCAGGCGGTGCCAAGGAGGCTGCGGACGCCGGTCCACGTGCACCCCACACCCCTGACCGCCAACCTGCCCGGCGTGATCACAGCAGGAGGGCGGAAGCCCCCGCCGGTCACGAGCAGCCTGGCTGGTGGTCCCGGCCCCGCCGTGGCCCTGCCGTGGCCCCGCGGTGGTGGGAATGGCGTGCCCGGGTAGCAGTGGCAGAGAAGCCCAACCCAGCTGGTCAGCGCTGGGGGTCCCGGGGGTCGGCGAGCCTCTCGCTCAGGGCCGCTCTGGGCGTGCGTGTGTGCAGTCCTGTCCCTTCCCCGTGTGGATGCGGGGCGGCCTGGGGCGAGGGGCATTGCACCTCCTTGTCCCTGTCAGGCCGGCATGCCCCAGGGGCTGCATGGCCCCACACACGTCCCCAGAACCGGGAGGGCATCGAACCCCGGGGAGTCTCCACGCGCCCCCCGAGATGATGGTTTGGGAGGGTCGTGGGTGTTTGAATGAAGTCTGTCCCCCTGACCTTGATCGAACAAGGACCAAAGCAGTCATCGTCTGGAATTGAGGTCAGAGCCAGCGACGGCAGTGGACACGCAGAGACCTCCCGGTCCTCCCTGGAGGAGAATGGGGGGTGCGCTCCCCGGAGAGCCCTGACCAGCAGGGTGGACCCAGCTCCCGGGCGGGGGTGCAGGGGTGGAGGACCCACAGGTGTCTCCTGTGGTTCAATGCGTGGCTCTGCTCAGGACCCCCACGTCCCGCCTTGGCCTGCCACCTCCTGTCCATCAGGTGTTTCCGTCTCCCCGTTCCCCTTCGTGACTCCGTGTCAGGAAGATCTGTACCCATGCCGCCCCCATTCTGCACCAGCCAGTTGCCCCCCACAACCCTGACTTGGGTCACAGCGTGCGCCCCTGCCTGCACCCCTGGACCAGGACGGACTCAGTGTCCCCTGCTGCACTACGGACACTATTTTCTCTCTCTGCCCCTCCCCCGGCCCCTAGCCTGTGCCTCTCGGAGTGGAAGGGGACGTCCCAACTAAGGCAGAGACCCTGGGAGGGGACCCCCGAGCAGGGTAGCGATTCAGGACCCTCCGCACACGGCCCTTGGGACCAGCAAACACTTCCCTGGCTCCTCAGAAAAGCGTCCAGCTCTCCCTCCCTCTGAGTGCCCACATCCCGGGGCCCCGCAGCCAGATGGCACGAGGCCCCTGCCCTGGGGACTGATGTCCCCTTGTGTGGGGACAGGTGCTGGAGCCCGGGCAGGGCTGAGCTGGGCACCCCGCTTCCCCAGAGCAGGCGTGGGCTCACACCCTCCTCCTGCCCCCACCCCTCAGGCTCGGAGGGGAGGCTCCTCTCAGCGGTTCTCAGGACAGCTCCCCCAGTAGGGTCCCCTTCACGCACCATCTCACCCCAACTCGGGCTCTAAAAATGGGCCCCTGTTTGCAGGCTCGGCGCCCGCCCACAAATGAGTGTCTCCAACACAGCCTCTTGGGACATGGCTTCAGGGAGGTCCCTGGAGGAGCCAGGAGGTGTCAGCCAAGGGAGATGGTGCTGACAGGTCCCTTGTGGGAGAAACAAGACCGGGAAAGCCCCCCGGCCCAGCTCCTGGGACCCCCACCAAGGCCCCCCAGCCTCAGGGTGACAGCTCTGCTCTCCTGGCCATGGCTGAGGAACAGTCCACTCTCGAGCCCTTTCCGCCGTCACCAGGTCACTCAGTGTCCCCTCCAGCCATGGAGGAGGAGGGGCTGCCAGGCCAGGTCCCTCCAGTGCAGGACCCCAGACCCAGCAGGTCCCACGCCTGAGCTCCTGCAGTGGACCGCTGGGTGGCCAGGTGGGGAAGCCCAGTGCCCTCGCATCCGATGTCCAGCCTGACCGTCCCCCTGGCAGCCAGCTGGCTGGAAGGGGAGAGGCTCCGTGGGTGCCCAGAGGGCAGGTTCCCCCAGACTGAGGCCGGCAGGCTCAGGTGGGCAGGCGGCAGGGAGCCCGAGGGGCGCCGCGGCCGGTACTCACAGGTAAGCCGTCAGGGGCGCCAGGTCCGCGGGCACAGCGGAGAGCCCCAGCTCGGAGCAGTCGGCCGACAGCATGACGCCGTCCTCCTGGCAGTGGCAGGGGGCCGGGCAGGCGGCGGGCCCCGGGCCGGGCTCCGGGGCGCACGCGGAGGCGCAGAGCGCGGCGCACAGCCACAGCGCGCGCAGCCGGGGCGCGCGGGCCATCGCGGCGGCGGGCGCTGCGCCGTCGGGGGGGACCGGCCCTCGGGCGGTGCTCGGGGCGCGGCGGCGGGGCGCGGGGGGCCGTGCACTCAGAGCGGCGCAGGCATCGCCGCCGAGTGCGTGGTTCCTGCGCTGCACGGGCTGGGCCGGGCGAGGGAGGGAGCCCCAGGCGGAGGAGGAGCCACGGAGACGTCTGCGCCGCGGCGCGCACCCCCTTCCCTCCTTCCCCCGCAGCTGGCGGGCACTCCATCCGGGACAGCGACCGCCAGCCGGCCCGCCCGGCAGGGACCTGCGCTTGTCGGGCACCGGGCCGCAGCGCCTCCCGCGGGGACGGCGTCACCCGGGCGCGGGGGGTCCTCCGCGGTCCCCTGGGCCCCCAGCCCCCGCCCCACACACACCCCCCGCAGGAGGACACGGAGCCCCCCGGAGAGAAGTGACTCGTTCACGGTCACACTGCTGATGGGGGGCAGCCCCAGAACTGGAACTCAGGGTCCCCGTCACCCTGGGGGCGGGAGGAAGTGGGGAGGAGGTCGCCCTGAGAGGGGTCCCCGGCCAGTGGGGACGGGGCAGTGCAGTGAGGACAAGCCCCTTCCTGAGCGGCCACCGAAGAAGCGGGTGTGCGCGGTGCACGGGGCCCAGCCGGTGTCCGGTCCCGGGACCACCGTGACCCCGCGCCCGCGGCCCCGAGGGCGGCCAGGCCGGGAGCCGGCCCCGCGGCGGTCAGAGCGCGCCAGGCTGCGCCGTGGTGCCACCTGGTGGCGACCGCCGGGGAGACGCGTCCTGCGGCCTGGGGGACCCCGGGCTGCCCCCCAGCATTCCGCCTCCGCCTCGGTCCCGGCGTCCGTCCTGCCCCCGGCTTCCGCCTCCCGGGTCCCCAGGCCGCTCTCTGTCCCAGCTGCCCGCGGAGCGGAGGGGTCGGCGGCGCTGAAGGTGCCCTGGGGACGCGGCGGCGGGGAGCGGGGCCCGGGTGGCCCGGGAGCGGAGCGGGGGGCTGGCTCAGTCTCCGCGCACAGCGGGTGGGGCGGGGGTGCACCGTGAGGAACGGGGGTGTGCACCCGGGAACCCCAAACACTGGACCCAGCGGAGACCAGCCTGAGGGCTGGGGGTCGGGGTCACTCCGAGGGGAGCCTGCAGCCAGTGCAGCGCGCCCGGCTACCCACCGGGCCGTGGTGTCCCTCCGGCTGGACCTGACGGCCCATTCCTGCGAGGAGAACGTGCGCCGCCCGGTGGCCACTCGGGAAACCGCAGGCGCGCTCGCCCTCTGGGCTCCAAGGCCACCGGCAGCGCGACCGCGCTGTGGACCTGCTGCTTCCACACCGGCCGCCAGAGTCCTCCAGAGTTTCCCTGAGAGGCCCCTGGGCAGCAGTGAGTGCCCGCAGGTGGGGGGAGCCCTGTGGGGGCCCGGGGGGGGGCAGGAATGCCTGAGTGGGTGACACCTCCGTCCCCCTGGCCCCACCAAGCACAGGACAGTAAATACCCCACGTCGCATCTCCACCAGTGAGGACACAGTGCACATGCCCGTACGTGTGCACACGCGTGTGCCCCACGGACTCACAGGAGGGGTGCTTCAGAGACCCCACCCCGGCCACCCCACGCCCCTGGCAGGAGCAGGAAAACAGCAGGACGCCATCGCCCAGAATGGCCTCCCGGCTACACCCTCCACCAGCCTGTCCGTCCTAAAACCAGGCTCTGCATTCACCTCACGGTGCCCATGGACTCCAGGCCGTCCCCAGAGCCCTCGGCCTAACGGTCAGCCCCTCCTCGTCCCCTGAGAGGGCAACAGTCCCCTCCAATAGGCTGCATCTCCCCTTCCGTGTGCTGTGAGCACCATGCCTGTTCCCTGATTACAGCACTTGTCACACTGCGGTGTGGGTGTGACACGCACGTACACACGCGCACACACACACACGCACACGCACCGGTGAGCACGGAGCAGGTCCTCAATACAAACCGGCTGGGCTGACCGAGAGCCACCCAGCTGGTGCATGGCCTGAGCAGGACGGCAGCCCGTGGGTGGCCCCACTGCAACGACACTGGCGTCAATGGGGTCAGAGTGGGGCTGTCCCCGCCGCTGAGTCAGCCTGGCCTGGGAGTGGCCACCTGGGGGAGGGTGGGGCAGCTATGCGCTCAGCGCCTGCACAGGGCCCCTCCCCCAGGCCTCCCTCTGTCCCTGCCTCTGCGCCCCCGGGGCTCCCAGGGCAGGGTGGGTGGCAGCAGCTCTTGGTGATGTTGGCAGTGTGCTCAGTCCCCCGTCTGGACGGCTCCTTGCCCACCTCCCTCAGCTTCTGCAGTGGTGGGGCTAGGCCGGTGGCTGAGGCCGGGAAAGGGTGCCCCTGACCCTCAGGACAGGCCCAGGCCCACCTACCGGGTCCTCTCTGCTCTGGGCCTCGGGGCACAGGAGGCACCCCTGCCCCCCCCCCGCCCCAGCTGGGGGTGCAGGGGGCACTGCACAGGGTGCAGAGAGGTCCTGACGGACCAGCACCCGCCCCGGCCCCGCCGCCCCACTCCGTAAGAAGCGTCCCACACGGGCTGTGTCTCCTCCCACAGACAAACCCACATCCTCTCCCGAGAGCGCCCTGGGTCCCCGAGGGCTCAGAGCACCTCGCTGGTCCCTTCTGGAGAGAGGCAGGCAGGACGCCAAGGAGGGAGGGGCATCTCGGTCCCCAGGCTCGGCTGGAGAGGGGCGGTTGTCCCACAGGAGCCACATGTCCACGATGCGGGGAGGGAGTGGGCAGGAGGCAGGACACACACAAAGGGACTGGGACCCTCGGGGTCCTGCCTGACGTCCACCCCCACCCCCGACGCTCTCCCCAACCTCTTGGCCCCGTTTCCTCTCTGTCTGCCCAAGACCTCTGCTTCCTAGAGTCGCTGTGGGGACAGCTGAGGTGACAGTGCTCACAGCCCAAGGGCCATGGAAACAGGTTACTGTGTCTGCGTCCTCGTCCCCCAACCCCTGCACCCCAGCTTCCTATTCCAATAGCCATCGTCAGCTTGGCCCAGAGAGGGCGGCCCTCCTTGCAGTCCCCTCCTGTCCCCCTGCCCTCCCAATGCCCGTCTGCTAGTGGGAACACGATGGCATGGAAGCCGGCCACAGGGCACTGTCCACGGGCATCTGGGGACTCGCAGGCCCCCGCCCTCCTCCTGTCCCAGCACAGACCAGCCTCCAAAGGAAGCCACCCACCCCGCCATGGAGCACAGACAGGGGACAGAGGGGCCAGGGCCAGAGGCCACGGAGGGGCTCCGTGAGGGGCCCGTCCCCGGTCCCCGCCACCCAGAGCGAGGGCCGCGCTGTGCGCCCGCCCCCGGGGGCCGACAGGAGGCCAGCCCCTCCCCACGGCCCCTCCCGCGTGCCCACCCCGTGCCTATTGTACGTCGTTTCTCTCTGCTGTCACCGTTGACGGCTGAATCAGAGAAGTGGGAGGGAGAGCGGGGCCGGGATCGCGCGTAGCGAGCCGGGGAGGGAAGGCTATGGGGACTGTGGAACCGGCCGGGCTGCCGGCCAGCTGGGGGCCTGCAGAGGCCAGGCCCGGCCGGGGGGCAGTGCCGCCTCGGACGCGGGGGCCGCGGCCCAGCAGCAAAGGAGGCGTGGGAGGGCCCGGGTGTGAGGCCCGAGAGCGTCGCCATCTGTAAGTGTCCTCGGTGGATGGCAGGGTCCTCAGAGGGGGCCTGGCGGGGGGCTGGGGCCTGGGGAAGCCCCCCAGCCCCCTCCCAAGCTCTGCTCCCCACCCACTAGCCAGGTGGCTGGCCCATGCGCGGCCAGAGGCAGCTGGGAGCCAGGGCTCCTGGTCCCCTTCTGCTTTGGGGTGCTGCGGCCTGCGCCTGGCCCTGGGCCCCCCAGGCCGGAAGGGCCCTGCGGCGGGAGCGGGCAGTTGGGCAGTGGCGTCCGGCCAGGGCCAGCGTGCACGGCAGCACCCTGGGCTCCTGCATGGGGCCGCGTGCAGCGAGGGGTCGGCTGAGCGCCGCCCAGCGTGCAGGCAGAGGCTGGACGTGACAGAGACCAGACAAAGGCCGCCGGAAGCAAGACGGTGCGCAGCCGGGGGGCTGGGGGGGCTAGGAGCCCCGGCCCTCCCCCTCCCCAGGGGCAGGCCTTGGGCCCGCGGTGGGGGCGCTGGCACGTCACCAGCCTGCCCTCAGAGGGCACGGGCAGGAGGCACCTGACCCCTGGTGGTGACAAGAGGGCAGCGTGCCTCTGGGTGTGCGTGGGTGGCTGCGAGGAGGGGCGGGGGGAGGAAGCCGGCTTCCTGAAACTCCTCACAGACAGACTGACAGACACACAGATGGCTGACGGGAGCAGCCTGCGGGGCACAGCTGCTGTGGTGAGTGCCGAGTCGGGGGTCCCGTGGCCCTGGGGTGCTGGGAGCCCCGGGGAGGTGGGCGGGCAGCTCTGGGGAGCAGGGGCACCGGGTGCCACTGCGTCCGGCCGGGAAGTGGGCAGAGCCTGGGTTGATGTCCCTGAGGGGCAGGATGGGGGGCCGCGGGGAGCTGCCAGGAGAGCAGAGCAGAGGAGCCCACCCGGGCGAGAGCACCTTGCCACCGCCCACGTCTGTGCAGGCCACTCCGTGCCATCCCCTGGGTCCCTGCAGGGCCTTAGGGGCCGTAACCCCCCACCCACACACACACACACCTCGGAAGCTGTGACCCTGGCTGTGGGAGGGGGGGCTGTCCCTCGAGAGGGCATGCCCCCCCACCTCCATGCCCCCCTCATGCCCCGAGCCGTGGCCTCTGCCTGCACTGCCGCTCAAGGGCTCGGTGAGGCCATTTCCTGTGACAGTTAGGGCGCTGGGGTGGGGGATGGGCCGAGGAGGAAGGACGCACCCCCAGTCTACCTCTTGGGGCGGAGACCAGAGGTCAGGATGAACTTGGGGGTGGGGGGGCGGGCAGCAGTCAGTAGAGGGTCCTAGGGGCCAGCAGCCAGTGCGCCTGGGTCCCCGCTGGCCCCAAGGCTGCGGGCCTCGGTCCCTCGTTCCCAGAAGGCCGGGCAGCCGCGTGCGTCTATGAGCTGCACCCCCACTCCGGCCGGAACAGCCCGCGGGCTGCCTCCCCGCCCTCTCC
Organism: Lyroderma lyra; assembly: GCA_004026885.1. Lineage (NCBI taxonomy): Eukaryota > Metazoa > Chordata > Mammalia > Chiroptera > Megadermatidae > Lyroderma > Lyroderma lyra. Next base: position 8,336 of record PVJL010013303.1, read on the forward strand.
CACCTGGGCCCCAGCTCGGCCGTGGACTCTGGGCCCTGGGCCCCTCCCTGCCTGTCTGCTCCACGCTGCACGGTCTCTTCTGTCCCCTGGCCCTCCCGCCAACCCCAGACTGTGCCGCGGGGGCCCCCAGGAGAGACCCTGCCCCCCGCCCCGGTGGTTAGAACGATGCCTGGGGAACAGAAGGCCCCCGGGGAAGACAGGGGCCGGAGGCCAGCGGGCAGGCCTGGGCTCAGCAGCCACGGGGCCCTGTCTTTCAGGGGAGCCTCTGGGCGGCGTGAGCCTCCCCCGGGCCCAGCATGGTCCAGGCCCGTGGGGGGCGCTCCCGAGCACCGCTGCCAGCCTGCTCTCCGGGGACAGTCATGACCCAGCCCCCACCTGCCAAAGCGCCAGCCAAGAAGCATGTGAGGCTGCAGGAGAGGTGAGAGCTTCCCTGGGGAGGGGGCCCCCAGCCCGGATGGCTGATCCTGAGGGACGCCCGGGGGTTGGCTCCAGGCCGAGGGGCATGTCGGCTGCATGCCCTTCACGCCAGCCTCGCCCCTGCTCCCTAGACCCCAGGTCGCGGTGAGGGGTCCTTGGAGAAGGGCCGTCCAGGCTCTGGGGGGCAGGTTAGCTGGGTGCACAGCTGCCCTGCTGTGGCGGACAAAGGCAGATGCCCCTCAGCAGGGGCCTGAGCCCTGGAACCCACTGGGCCGTGGCGGGGGGAGGGGGACCGGAGAGGCCTCCCCAGACGTGCCCTGGAGGCCAACCAAGTGCCCCCGGGCCCTCACCAGGCCCTGCCGTCTGCACCCACAGGCGGGGCTCCAACGTGGCCTTGGTGCTGGACGTGCGGTCCCTGGGGGCCGTGGAGCCCATCTGCTCCGTGAACACGCCCCGAGAGGTCACCCTGCACTTCCTGCGCACAGCCGGCCACCCGCTGTCCCGCTGGGCCCTGCAGCACCAGCCGCCCAGCCCCAGGCAGCTGGAAGAGGAGTTCTTGGTAAGACCCCGGAGTGCGTCAGGGGCGGCCGGCGGGCAGCTGCGGGCAGGGCTCCGGGGCGGGGGCGGGCACGGCCCCCAGCTCCCCCTCTGCCCTCCGTCCGCCCCGACCTACCTGCTGACGCCAGGGGGCACGGGGCCGCCAGGGAAGGGTGGCCAGGCTGCTCACACATGCGCCCCCCGACAGAGGATCCCCTCAAACTTCGTGGGCCCTGAGGAGCTGGACATTCCTGGCCATGCGTCCAAGGACCGATACAGAACCATCTTACCAAGTGAGGGCCGCGGCGGGGAGGGGAGGCGCTGCGGGGGCTGGAGAAGGTCAAGGGCGAGATGCACACCCTGTGGGGGCAGGGAGTGGGCGGAGACCCCCAGGCAGCCAGGGGGAGCCCCAGGAGCAGGCGTGCATGGTGGGCATCGCCCCAGGGCCGCGTGAGGACCCACAGCCGCTACGGTGCTGTCACCCCCTTTGTACAAGCCGGGAAACGGAGCCCCGGAGACGGTGCGTCACGTGCTCAAGGCCCACAGCTGGTGCCACCACACCTTCCCGGCCTTCCTCCCAGGTGGGAAGCACCCGGCCCAGGTCCCCAGAGGCAGAGGCACCACCGCTACTGTCCTCAGAGAGGGGCCTTAGGCGTCTGAGATAAAGATGGAGGTGACCGTCACACAACTGCAGGCCGGAGCCAGCTGAGGCCCCGTGCCCAGGAGGCCCATGGGGCTCTCGCTCCCTCTCCTGCCCCTCAGAGTGGCCATATGGGGACCCCCCACCTCCGTAGGGCCAGGCTTGAGGCCTCAGCTGGGGCTCTGCCTTCCCCTGTACCCCCAGTGGTCCCCTTCCGACCTCTGACCTCTGCTGATCTGCCTTCCTAGACCCCCAGAGCCGAGTCTGCCTCGGCCGGGCACAGAGCCAAGAGGACGGCGACTACATCAACGCCAACTACATCCGCGTGAGTGGCCCGGGCCGTGGGGACATGGGGGACAGTGTTCGAGGGCGTCCCCAGGAGCGTCTCCCCTGCTCCTCCTCATCGCTGCCCTGTCCCGCCAGTGGGCCCGAGATGCCCCCGAGGAGGCGGGGCAGATGTTAAACGGGCTGAAACGAAGGGACCCCAAGTCCCCTGAATGCACCCCACCACCTCACCCCCGCCAGCCTGTGAACAGGGAGGCAGTGGGCAGGTGGAGCCGTTTGGAGCTTCTGGAGGGCTCCCCGTGTGTCTGTCTCTGTCTCTCTCCACCTCTTACCTACCCACCGTGCAGCCCCCACTTTGTGGACATCAAGCCGTGGGAACCCCGGGCTCTGCCCCGCCCCCCATCGCCCCAAACTCTGCATGTGAACGCAGCGCCCTCTGGGGGCCGCGGCGGGTAGGACAGGGGCGCGCGGCTGAGGCGAGAAGCCCTTACTTAGCAGGGACCCCCACCCGGCCCGCCTCCATGCCCCTGCCCGCAGCAAGCCGGGGAACAGAGGTCAGGATCTCACCCCCACCCTCAGGGGCAGGAGGCTGAGGGCTCCGGAGGGGAGGAAAGAGGTGTGCTGCCCCTCGCTGCAGAATGGTGGAAGGGGAAGGTAAGGGGGAGACTGTCATTCAACAAACACTGGATCTGAGCTCCCGGTGAGCAGCTAGGAGAGGGCGGCAGGCGGGGAAGGGCAGTGCTGGAAGGGCATCAGAGTGGGCGAGGCCCTCAGAGTCCTTTGACTTTACTCTGCCGTACCCTCCTGCAAGGTGGAGGTCACGCCCAGTTTACAGAGGAGGAAACTGAGGCTCGTGGAAGCGGGGCATCTGGCTTACGGTGGCATAGCCACACAGGACCCCTCAGTGGGGACTGGAACCCAGGTGGTCCTCAGTCCAGAACCCACGTCCTCTGCACCATGTAGCTTCTGGTGTGTGTCTGCATGGGCACGCATGGGTGTGCCTGTGTCTGCATGTGTACTGTGTGTGCCCATGTGTCAGTGTGTTCATGTGTGTCTGCGTGTGCATGAGTGTGCAGGTACATGTGTTAATGTGTGCATGCACATGCATATATGCACACCTGTGTTGGTGTTCATGTGTGTCTGTGTGCATGTGTGTGTGCACATGTGTATCTGTGTGCACGTGTGTGTGTGTTGGTATATCCACATGTCTGCATGTGCACATCTGTGCGTGTGTGCATGTGTCTTTGTGCACATGCACGTGTCAGTGCACGCGCACATGTCTGTGTGTGCATACATGTGCCTGTGTGTAGGTGTTTGTGTGTGCACACATGTCTCTGTGTGCATGTCTGTGTATACGTGTTGTGTATGCACAAGTGTCTGTGCATGTACACGTGTGTCAGTGTGTGCACATCTGCGTGTGCACATCTGTGTGCATACATGTGCCTGTGTACGTGTGCTTATGTGTGTGCACACATGTCTATGTGCATGTGTTTATGTGTGTGCATGTGTGCATGTATGTCCACACATGTCTATGTGTGCACATCTGTGTGTGCACACATCTCTGTGTGCATGTCTGTGTACATGTTTATGTGTGCACATCTGTCTGTGTGCATTTACATGGGTTTGTGTGCACACGTCCGTGTGTGCATGGGTCAGTGTGTGCACATGCACGTGTGTCAGTATGTATGCACATGTCGGCGTGTGTACACTCACTGTCTTCAGCCTGCTCCTAGGACCAGCAGGGTCTGGGGTTTCCCCAGAGCGCTGCCATCACTGCTTCCCTGCCCCTCTCCCTGTGCACCCATTCTCCAGGGCTATGACGGGCAGGAGAAGGTCTACATTGCAACCCAGGGCCCTATGCCCAACACCGTGTTGGACTTCTGGGAGATGGTATGGCAGGAAGAGGTGTCACTCATTGTCATGCTCACTCAGCTCCGAGAGGGCAAGGAGGTAGGTAGAAAGGAGAGCCACAGTCCTTGGTGAACCCCGAAAGGGCTACACTCCACCCCCATCCCTGCCCCTACCACAGAGGGCAGCTCAGGGGCTGAGGACACTGCAGCCAGGCTCTGTGACATGCCCCAGGGAAGCCATGCATCTGGACGTGGGGCTGGGCTGAGCCTTTCGGCTGTGGGTGTCAAGCCCAGGAGGGGCCCCCGTGGGGATGGGAGGTGAGGAGGGGCCCCACCCCCCGCTGCGGCCCTGAGCCTACCCCCTCCCTCCTAGAAATGTGTGCATTACTGGCCCACGGGGGAGGACACGTACGGGCCCTTCCGAGTCCGCACCCAGGACAAGAAGGAGCTCCCGGAGTACACCGTGCGGCAGCTCACCATCCAGGTACAGGTGCTGGGCGCAGGGGACGGCCACTCCAGCTGCTCTGGGACTCAGGTCCGACCACACCGGGGGCTGAGGGTTTGCTCACCTCCACCTCATTGAACCCACGTCCGAAAGGAGAGCTGGAGGCACAGGAGAAAGGGAGACGTGGGGACCTCTCCGAGCCGAGGCAGGGAGGGGACAGGAGGGCCAGGGAGCTGGACACCGGCATCTCGTATTACCTGACTAGGCATTACTCTAGCAATGTGTGACCCTACTAGCCTCCTGGGAAGGGAACCAGCCAGGTATCAGCGTTCCATTCCCTAGGTGGAGGTGAGGTCAAGGGTCCTGCCTAAGGTCACATGCCTGCCCCTCTCCCAGCACTTTGGAGAAGAGGGTACAGGAGTGTGATGGACAGGTAAAGGGCAGAGCTCAGGGGCTCAGAGGGCCGTGACCAGCCCCCCCGGGACGCTTCCAGCCCTGCCCTCCCCGGGCACCAGGGGACAAGGCTGGCAGTGCCCCACCCTGACCTGGGGCTCGCGTCTTGTCCCCATGGCAGCACCAGGAGACGTGCCGGTCCCTGAAGCACATTCTCTTCTCGGCCTGGCCTGACCACCAGACCCCGGAGTCGGCCGGGCCACTGCTGCACCTGGTGTCCGAGGTAGAGGACAGCCCCGAGGCGATGGCCGGCCCCGGCCCCATCGTGGTCCACTGCAGGTACGGCCCGCCCTCCGTGCAGCCCGTGGGTCTCCCCGCCTCTGGGCAGGGGTGAGCAGGGCAGAGCTGGCAGCCCCAGTCCTCACTTGGACAGGAATCTTGGGGTTCAGCCAGTGCCTGGTGAGTCCCTCCTTCACACAGCACCTGGGTGTCGGGGCGCACGGGGCCGTGGGACCAAGTCGCCCAGCCCGGACTTTCCGGAAGGACTCCTAGCTAAGCTAAAACCCGGCCGTGAAACTCAAATTGACACGTTGCTGGGAGAAGTCAGAGGCTGGGGGCCCGGGCGCCGTATGGTGGGGACACTGGGAACAGATGGGGCCCCCAGAGGAACTTGGATTTGCCCGTTAAAAGCAATGCTTTGGGGACAGCGCCATGGGGGGCTGGGGGGCACGCAGGGCACAGGCCGGAAATAAGGACAGCGTCTGGGGGTGCGTTTCCTAAGCGAGGCTGCACGCGGCGGCGGGAAGCACAGGCGCGGGGCTTCCGTCAGCGGTGCTCACCACGGGGGCCCAGCAGGTTTTGACATCGAGGGTGACACGGGGCAGTGGGGGGAGGACTGTGAGAAGGACCCGCGGGGTCACGGGGCCGCGTGTCAGCAGCTTGAAGAGGCTGTGCTGGGCGGAAGCCGCCGTCAGATACGGAGGGGTCAGGGGTCAGCAGCTCGTCAGAACGCACACAGGGACCTGAGGTGGGTTTAGAGGGAGGCCAGCAAGACATGTGCCTCGTCCAGTGCCAGCTACGAGCTGCAAAGGGGTTGCTACCTCCCCCCGGCCCCCCAACAGAGTGGGCTTAGCTCCTGCCGCCTTCGCTCGAGTCCGGGCCTGGCCCCGTGGTCCCCGGGCACCTGTGACCACCCCCTCCCTGGCTACCCCCAGTGCAGGCATCGGCCGGACAGGCTGCTTCATCGCCACCCGGATAGGCTGCCAACAGCTGAAGGCCCGTGGAGAGGTGGACATCCTGGGCATTGTGTGCCAACTGCGGCTGGACAGGTGGGTCCGCGGGCCGAGGCCATGAGCAGCCCCCTCGCCCCAGGGGCAGAGCACTTGCTGCGAGAAGGACGTCCTGCTTCCGAGGCTGTTCTGTGGGCAGCCGACACCCAGGAAAGTCTCTAGGAGACGCTCCGCTGGGGCCCCGACTCAAATGTGCCCCCCAGGGCCCCCCGGGCCGCGAGCGCTTGTTCGCTTTGGTCTTGGTTTTTCCCAAAGCCCCCGCTGGGGGAAAGGTGGGGGTTCGGACACGAGGCAGCGGCCCGTCCACCGAGCGCGGCCGCGAGGGGGAGCTCCCGTGTGTGGACGCGGTTTGCGAACACGGGTGTCCACCGCACGCACAGGGTGACACGGCGGGATGGGACTGTCGTTTTCTGCCCCGGTGAAAACGGGACGTCGGTCACCTCGGTATTATTTTTACTTTGACGTTGCTGGGAAGAGGGAAACTTGGGGCTCAGGACGTCCCGGCCCGGCCTGAGGACTCGGGGGCCTGTCTGCCCCAGGGGCTGGTGGCAGCGTGGGGTCCCCTCCTCGGCACAGCCCACCCAGGCTCAGCCCCTGGCAGGAAGGTCTACAGACAGAAGAAAGAGTAGGCAGCAAAGAGGAGGAGTTGTGATGGGCTGCCCAGGCCCTGAGGGACATCAGGGTCACCCTAGGGACTCACGGTCTGTGTCCTCGTCCCGCAGGGGCGGCATGATCCAGACTGCGGAGCAGTATCAGTTCCTGCATCACACCTTGGCACTGTACGCAGCCCAGCTGCCCGGGGAGCCACGCCCCTGATGCCCAGCACCACCCACAGGCTTGGGAAGCTGGGTCTGGGGGAGGCAGGTGCTGTGCTGTGACCTGGAGCCCCCCAAGCTGCGCTCACAGGACACTCATCATCCCAGACTAAGGCCAGGCTCCAGGTCACCACTGCCCACTCCCCTGCGTCCCCTACGGCCCCAAGTGGACAGCAGGGGGACCCTCGCTTGTCTCTGAACTTCAGGACTGAGAGCTGACGTCTCAAGGGACCTGAGAGGCACGCCCAGGTGTCCCGAGAGCTTCAGCCTCTGCGCACGACGTGGACATTACGTGCTTTGCTGACATTAAGGAAAAGCAGCCAAACCAGTCCCAGGGACCATTCTAGCCCCCCTTGGCTGGCCGGAGAGGGGTCCCAGGACCACCCCCCAGGAACAGGCCGGATGCCAGGGCTGGGAGGAGTCTGGCCCTGACCTTGGTTGGGTTATCGAAGCAGTGACTGCCTCCTCACTCCCACCTGTGAGGGCTGGGTGCCCACACACGTGTCCTGGGAGCACAGTGCCGAGGTGGCCAGGCCAGGCTGCTGCAGTATCTGGAAGAGGGACAGTGGGGACCCATCCGAGGCCGAGGGCCTCCCACCGCTCGCCCCTGCCCCAACTGCTCCCTGGGGAGGCCCATGTTGTCCGTCCTTACCCCTTAACCTCAGAGCACACCCTGGGCACCTTGGAAGCACAAAAGGCAGAGGAGACAGGAGCTCACGGATTTCAGACGACGGGCCCCCCCACACCTGCCCACACCCGAGAGCCGCCCATTCCCACAAGTGAGCTCGGTTCAGAGTGGACCGGGCCCCTACTGGGCCACCCAGACACCTACGTCCACTCGCCACTGCAGCACCAGCACTGCTGCAGGGTGCCAGGGCCAGGTCAGCACCACCCCCTGCCCAGGAGGGCTGGCAAAGCCTTCGCCTTGAACCCCTGCCTGTGGGCCCAGGGGCACTCAGCCACCGGGGGGGGGGGGGTCTGCCTTTGCTGATGCCAGGTGTCCATGTCTCCCTCATGCTGGCCCCGGCCTGAGGGACCCTCCGCCCTGCACCCCAGGAAGGGGCACGCCCACACCTGTCTCCCCGTGATGCAGGGCCGAGAGCTTGAGCTCAGACGCGGCCAAGAGGAAGCAGCTGCACAGCATTGGCCCACGGGCTGCCCGCCCTCGGCGTGGGGCCCCAACCCTGTTCCGGAATGTAGGGGGGTGCTGCTCTGTGAAGGGGACCGAGTAGGAGAATAAAGCTGCCCGCGTGGCTGATACAGCCTGTGTCGCCCGACTCCTTGGGCCTGGGGGGGGCCTTGTTTTACCGACAGAGACAGCGAGAAACCACGGGCCAACAGCCGCTCCATGCAGCCCCTCCAGAGATGAAGTGAAACGTCAGTGTAGGGGCCGGGGCAGGGTGTACCCTCAGAGCGAGACGGGGGTCCGCGGAGGACACAGGCCGCAGAGACAGCGCTCCGTAGCCCAGAACCTCACGCTGGGCCGGGACTGTGCTCCTCCACTGGGCACGCGGGCCGCTGCGTGGTCACGGGTGTCTTGGGAGGGCGGGACAGAGATGGGCGACACGGCCAGTTGATGCACATTTGACGACCAAGTGCCAGTGAGCGGGGGGCACAGGCTGGGGCCGGCGGCCCTGAAGCCACAGTCCAGGTGCGGCAGGCCCTGTGGTTAGGTCCCTGGAGGCAGGGGCCCCCTAGCCGGCCCCTGGTCCCTCACCATGGGCTCTCCTCCTGGACAAAACTGTGGTTTTCACCAAAACAGGCCAATGTTTTCCGTTGGCCACAGACCTTCCTCCCCGGTTCCCCTCCCCCACGCCGCAGGAATTATTTTCTGTGTATCTTGGTGACATGAGTAAAAATCAGCACCCATGTCGCACATCTACTTCACTTCGGGCCCCAGGCTCCTGAACAGGTGTTCCAGGTACAGTGTGAACAAAGGAGAGGTATGGAAACACCCAGATGCGGTGTCACCTCGGCGGGCACGTTAGAGCAGGGGGCCCGGTGCCCCGATGGTCCCGGCGCCCCGATGGTGCCAGCACAGGGGTTGGAAACAAAGCCTCCCTGACACAGACGTCTTGCCCGGCGTCCTGGGCGGTGCGCGGCCCTGGAGACGCTCCCCTCCCCCACCGCGGGCCCACACCCCCCACGCAGGAAGGGGTGCCTGCCGGGCGGGCAGCCCCGGAAGGGGAGCCGAATACGAGCCGTCTCTCCTGCGTGCCGCGGCCGCCCGCCGCCGGTCGGGCCCGATCCCGCGCACCCCGCCCCGGCCCCGCTCCGGCGGCAGGCGCGCGCGCTCGGGCGCGAGCAGGACGCGGCCCCGGCTCGGCCCCGGGCGCGCGGGGGGCGGCGGCGGCGGCGGCGGCGGCGGCGGAGGAGGCGCCGAAGCCACACCCAGCGGCGAGCGGATCCTGCTGCCGCGAGTCGTCCGGCGCCCGAGCCCCGCGCAGCCCGGCGGACCCCGCGCACCGAGGCCGCCCCGGCCGAGCGCCAGCGCAGCGACCATGATCGCTTTGTTCAACAAGCTGCTGGACTGGTTCAAGGCCCTGTTCTGGAAGGAGGAGATGGAGCTCACGCTGGTGGGGCTGCAGTACTCCGGCAAGACCACCTTCGTCAACGTGATCGCGGTACGGGGCGCGGGGCGGCCTGTCCCCTCCCGCCGCGCCGGGAGAGCCGGGCCGGGCACCGCGGGGGAGGGGGGGGGCAGGCCGGGAGCCTGGGGCCTAGCACGGCCGGAGGGGACCCGCGGGCGCGCGACCCGCCCCGCCGGGAGGGCGCGGCTGGGGTGGAGGGCGGGGGACCAGGAGGCGGGGTTGGGACCCGGGACCCGCGGCCCCGAGGGGTCTCGCGGCCGGAGGCATCTTCTGCCCACGGCCCCCGCTCGAGAGGGAATGACGGGGCGAAAGTGCCGGGCCTGCCCGCGCGGGCCGCGGCCCAGGGGGTCGGGGAGGCGGCCCGGGCCTGGCCAGCCCCACCCTGGGGCTTTAACCCCTTCTCGCCGGAAGAGGAAGCCCCGGCGCGGTGCAGGGGGAGGGGTGGGGTCCCCCCCGGGGAGAGGGGACGCAGCTGAGGCCCTGGGCTGCCGCCCAGACTCCTCCTCCAGCAGCCCCTCCCCGGCCGCAGCGGCGGGCGGGGGGCGGGGGGGCGTCCGCAGTCTCCGCCGGGCTCCGAAGTTGCCAGAGGAGGAGGCGCAGGCTCGGGACGGGAGGATGAGTTGCAGGGGCCCTGCCCAGTCTGGGGAGGCAGTGGCCCTGAGGGCTTTCCGTAGTCCGGACGGAGGTGGGCGGCGGTGGGGAAGGAGTTAAAGCGTCTGTCTGGAGGAGAAAAGGCGCGCGGTGGGGCGGAGAGGAGCTCCGCTGTGCGAGCTGAGGCTGCGGCCAGGCCTGCGGCCTGCGCTTCCCGTCTGCTGGGCCGGGCCTGAGGCTTCGGGAAGGCCGGGCCGGGGGCTGGGCTTGTGCAGCGACCTGGGCCCAGTCCCTAACCTGTGGCCTCTAAGAACCGTGCCTTGGCCAGAGACAGGCCGAAAATGCTGATGAGACCGGTCAGCAGGGAGGTGGGGCGGCCCAGCCTCCCTAACGGTCCTGAGGCGGAGGGCCAGGCAGCCCCGGGCACAGGCCTGGGCGCGGGCTTCCTTCCTCAGACATCTCTGCCCCTGTCCTCCACCCGGTGGCCCCTGGGTCCCATCTGCTCATGCACAGTCTCCAGGCCAGGCTGGAGCCAGAGACCCCCGGTGCCATTTGCCAGTGACCTGGGCTCTGCAGGAGCAGGAGCACAAGGCCTGGCCTGGGGGTCCCCGTGGGAGCTGTTCTCACAGAGCATGTGCTCCTGGACAGCGTCCCACGGGGGCCCTGGTGGGTCCCGTGTCCTGGTCAGGAGGGTCCCAGCATCGCACTCAGAGACTAGGAAGCTACAGCAGGCCAGGAACAGAAACCAACCGCACTGCCAGGGTCAAGAGCATCTGTGATGGACAGGAAAGTCCCCCTCCCTGGCCCACGTGCCCCGCTTTTGATAGGAAATCTGCCCTTCAACTTGCACAGCTTAAAAGTACAAGCAAATGCCCTTTTAAAGAGGCTTCCCAAGGAAAGCCATCCCCATGGGGGTGCCAGTGCTGGGGTCACCCCACGTTCTCGGGCCCTCAGGGTGCCTGCCCTGGGCCCCATTCCCCAGCCCACCCCGACTTCTTCGGTCTCCGTTCCCTGTACGTGTGGCCTGTTTGTCTCAGTCTCTTCTCCACCCTGTTTCCCTACGCGCTGTGGGAGGTCTCACTAAATACGCGGAGTCGATGCAGCAGACGGGTGTGAGCTGGGAATTAGACACCGTGTGATGCTTCTGAGAACCTGGAACTCATCTGCTGGCTTCTGAAATACGTAATGCTAGGGTGTACTGTGGGACACAAGAGGCCATTCTCAAATGTTCACCAGCGTGAAGGGCTGTCCTAAGCAAGAGCTGTCGTGGGGTGCCCAAGGGAAAGACGCAGGAATGAGGGGGAGCTGAGGAAGATGGCTGTCTGCCTGGAGAACTTTGGAGGAGTTGGAGCTGACCCGGGACCAGAGGGACCTGAGGGCCTTCAAGTCAGAGACAAACATGAGGGTAACAGTCATCCCCCTTATCCAGGTGGGGTACATTCCAAGACCCCCGGAGGCTGCCTGACACTGGGGATACTCCTGGACCCTATATATGCTACGATTTTTCCTGTACGTACATACGTACCTGTGATAAAGTTTAATCTGTAAATTAGGCACAGTCAGAGCTTAGCAACAGTAACTAACAATAAAACAGCGATTGTAACCATCCCTGTACCACACGTGCAGTATCTCACTGTCCTGTACGTACAGCACGGGGACGCTGGACAAGACGGTGGGAGTCGTGGGTGGGACGGAGCCGGATGGCACGAGATTTCATCATGATACTCAGATGGGCACGCAACTTAAGGCTTCCCAGCTGTTTATTTCTGGAATTTTCCATTTAACATTGTGGTTGACTGTGGGTGACTGAAACTGCTGAAAGTGAAGCCATGGGTAAGGGGGGGATGGCTGACCTTCAGGGCGGAGCTTGTGACACCGGGAGGCGTGAGCAGGCTGGAGGTACTGCTGCGGGGACCCTGGGAGTGCTCCCGGCACCCGCTTGGCCCACGACCACGTTCTGCCAGGCTGGGCTGCTCATTCAGTGGGCACCTGTGGGTCTTCTAGCTGCCACACGGTCAGCCAGACATGTGGGTCCTCCTGCCACACGGTCACCTTTGCCAGTGTTTGTGACCCTGCCACTCTTACACGGAAGGGAACCCTGAGGCCCAGCGGTCCTCATGCCTTGTCCCAGCTCTCCCCCCATGAGAGATAAGTGGAAACTGGGCTCCCTCCCTCAGACTCAGGGTTGTCCCCAGGGGATGAGGGTGGCATGGACGTTTGTCCAGCACCCTGCTGGTATTCGGGTGACTGTGGGACACGTGGCACTCCCTGTTCCTCAGTGAGTCCTGATGGGTTGGGGCTCGTGGACGCTTTTGACATCTGATAAAACCTAGAGGTGCTTCCCCCAGAGAACTCAGCCAGGCGGAAGTGCACACACAGACCGTGCAGTGTTGGGGGGTCAGGAGTCCCCGAAGCCCATGTGGGCCCCCGGAGAGGAGTCCTCACTCTTTTGTCATGAACAAGAGTCCTGGGCCCTCAGCCCTCACGTCCAAGGGCCTGGTCATCGAGCTGGGTGAGTCCCGCAGATAAAAGGGAATCGGGGTGCTGTCACCCCGAGGGGACCCCAAAGGGCACAGGTGCTGAGGAAAAAAACCCGTGTCCACGCATTGCCAGTGGTCAGAGCCCCGACCTCACTGTGGGACCTGAGCAAAGAATTCCTGCCACCTGGTAGGAGCTAGTGGCCCTGTACAGGAACAAGGCTGTCACTCCCAGGTTCAAGGTTAAGTCAGCCCCATGACCGTCAGCCTGCGTCTAGGGTGGAGATGACCCTGGAGGAGTTTGGTCTGGCCATCTGTGAGGCCCGTGGCTGTGCTCGAGCCATCGGAGCTCTCGGAGGCAGAGTGGAGGGCAGCGAGGAAGATGATGGGAATGTGAGGATACATTCCAGGAAACAGAATTACAGCCCACGCCTAACTGTCTGACATGTGCTCACGTCAATGTAGATGGGGCCCCTCCCCCAGAAGCTCTCTGTCCCGGGGACACAACTGGTCAACATGATAACAGACTGTGGGTGACCAGCCCCCACCGGAGTGGGGCATAAGTAAGCACAACTGTGGATAATCTAGAAATTGCTTGGTGTCCTCGCATTTTAGGGGTGGCTGAGCGACTGTCCCCAAAGGGGACTGGAATATTTCCTACTTGTTGGAAACACAGCTGCTTCCCTTCAGACCCCCGACTGTGTTTCGTGACCCCTCAGACCCCTGTCTGTCTCCCGTGAGCCCTCAGGGGTCTGCTGGGAGGACCATGTCCCTCTCCCCTGGAGAACAGGCCTGGACAGGACTCTGGAAGAGCTTCCTTGGGGTCTCAGTGGACGGGCTTGGGGTCTTCTTTATTCTCGGGGGGGTCTCCAGCTGTGGGGGGGCCCCTGGGCTGGTGACAGCCACTGGCCTGCCTGAGAGCCAGCACTGCCCGCAGCCGGCCACATGGCCGCTGTGACCCCCGGGGGGCTGTGAGGAGCTGGGCCCAGTCTTGGTGACATTGCCAGCCTGGTGGTCTGTCCATTGTTGTCCCTTTTCCAACTGTGACTCTCCCTCCAGTCAGGACAGTTCAATGAGGACATGATCCCAACCGTGGGGTTCAACATGCGGAAGATTACCAAGGGGAATGTGACCATCAAGGTGAGCACAGGGGACCCGGGGGACGCCAGCCGGGGGCTGGTGGTGGCACAGACCTTGCGTGTGTGTGTGTGTGTGTGTTGGGGGAGGGCACCTGCGGCCCTCAGAGGAGAAGCAGGGGCTTGGAGAGAGGGGGACGGCGGGAGCAGGGGACCTGGGCAGGGTCAGGGGCCGTGGCACAGCATCAGGGTACTTGGGAGCCGGGAGGGTTAGGGAGGCTGCCTGCTGCTGATACCACCTCACCCCTGTCTCACTCAGCTCTGGGACATCGGGGGACAGCCCCGTTTCCGCAGCATGTGGGAGCGCTACTGCCGCGGAGTGAGTGCCATCGTGTAAGTGCCCAGGCGGGGCCCCCGCAGCCCGGTGGCCTGCAGGGGCTGGCGCAGAGCAGGCTCAGGCCTGACGCGGGCTCCTGGCCACTGCCGGGACTCTGTGCTGCTTGTCGGCTGCCTGGTACATACACTGGGCCCCACAGCCAGTCCCAGACCCAGAGTGTCAGCTGCCAGATGTACCTGCATGGTCCTCCTCACTGTCCCTGTGTCCCCCGACCAGGACTCAGCTCGGGCGTGAACTCTGTGCTTTAAATGGTCGACTGCAGCGTTTACCCCGAGATAACACGTCCTAACCCCACCCCCCAAATGATTAAATACTGATCACCTCGTGTATGTCTGTTACCTTACGATCAGAGACCATTCTGTGTAGCAATAACTCCAAGAACAGTCGTCATATGTGTGTCAGCCTCACGGAGCGTGTTGGTGTAATGAACACGAGCTGCACTGTGTTTGTCTAACTGGGAAAAGGGTTAAAAATAATTCCACCCTCCTGTACATGCCCAAACGATTGTTTACTTTAAAAGATGTCACAGCAAGAAAACCTTTGCTGTTTCACTCAGCCGTCCGAGAGTCACCTTGGGAGGGACTTCGGCTAATTCCAAAGGACCCAAGCTCTGTCTCCGACCCTGTCAGGGCTTCTCCAGAGGAGACTTTGGAGGACGGGATACAGAGGCCCTGGGGACCTCTGCAGGTGTCATTGCTATCTATTTAGAGAATGTTCTGGAGCCCAGGTGGCCCAAGAAGGGACCAGGCCACCTGTGGTGTCAGTGTGCTGCCTCCCCTTCCCCAGGTACATGGTGGATGCTGCTGACCAGGAGAAGATTGAGGCCTCCAAGAACGAGCTCCACAACCTGCTAGACAAGCCCCAGTTGCAGGGGATCCCCGTAAGCTGCCCTTGAAGGCGTGGGGGGTGCCAGGCACCAGGGGGTGGGGAGAGGGAACGGGGTTATGGCCGCCCTGGACCTGGCCCGTGTCCCCCCTCCTCTGTAGGTCCTAGTGCTGGGGAACAAGCGAGACCTCCCGGGAGCACTGGATGAGAAGGAGCTGATTGAAAAGATGTGAGTTTGGGGACGTCTCTATCCCTTCTCCCGGGGCTCACTGCTGCCCTCACAGTCCGCCACACGGTGGCAGCAGAGCGCGCCCTCCCCGGGACCCCCAGCCCCAGGCCCCTGCAGACTGCCCTCTGGTTTCCCCCAGGAGCCTGTCGGCCATCCAGGACCGAGAGATCTGCTGCTACTCTATCTCCTGCAAAGAAAAGGACAACATCGGTGCGTGGGTTTGGGGGTGCTGCTGGCATCTGGGGAGTAGCGGGGGTGGGAGGAGGGGCTGGCCCCCCTGGGTGGGGCTGCGTGCATGCAGCTGGGTGGCTCTGGGCTCTGGGCTCTAATGCCCTTGGGGTTGGCCCTGGCCGCAGTCTGGGGAGCTCCAGGCCTCCATCACTTCTGCGGTGGGTCCAGCCCCCGATGGCCCTGTCACCTTCCCCCTTGTCCCCATGCAGACATCACACTACAGTGGCTTATTCAACACTCGAAGTCACGGAGAAGCTGAGACTGCAGCCCGCTCCCTCAGACCAGGGACCCGCCATCCGAACCCGAAGCCGAGCTCCCCGCCCCCCACCGTCCCCGTGCACCCACTCCCATCACCGTGGGTGGGCCCTGGGGACCCCAGACTCCTGCTGAGGTTTGAAATCCTGTTTTTATTGTAAAATAAACCGCTCCCCTCCTGACGCCCTAACCTCTGACCGGCCCCCTCACCGCACCCTGCTTCCCTTCCTGCCCACAGCCCGTGCCCCAGCCCCTGCCCTCCCCTCTCACGTCCTTCTGCCCCCTCCCACACTTCTGTTATTGTCCTGTGTGTACAGTATATATATGTATATATATTTTAATTTTTTAATTTAAGCCAAGACTAAAATCAACCATTCGATGCTGCAGGGGCCAGTCAGGACCTGGGCGGGTGCTGCATGGAGGGACAGGGGTGCGGGCTGGCTCCGGCGGGTCCAGGCCTGGACTGGTGGGGGCCAGACACGCGGGGCAGGTGCCAGCCTGGGCACTGGTGACCGCCCCCCACCCCCCACCCCCCGTCCCGTGCGTTCCCCTCTGCCGGTCCGGGTCTCCCCTTGAGCATGTCACAGGCTGACGGGCCTCGCCCCCCTCTGCCCCCCGCCTCAGTAGGGCCACCAGGTGCAGACCGCTGCGCCGCCCGCCGGAGACCACCAGGCCTGCGGGGCAGGAGGGCCGCGCCCGCAGCCCCGCCCAGGCCCCCACCTCCCGGGCACCTCGTTTTCTGTTCTCGTTTTGCAAAGTTGCACAAGGAGAGAACTCGGCATGGGGGTGGGGGGTGGCCCTTGGGGTTTCGTGTTTTGTTTATTTGTTTAATTTAATGATTTGTAAAGTGACGTTCCTCTTCCTTTTTTACACTTTTCAGCTCATATCTAACCTCTGTTTGGAAAATGATTCTTGTAACTGTACATTTTTTTTTTTGCCTCCTAACAACAACAAAAAGAATAAATGAGCAATTTTGTGCTGGGGCGGGTGTGTGGTGCCAGTTACTGTTCCGTGGTGGCTCGGAATGACCGGCGGGCCCAGGGCCACCAGCGCCCGCGCCCCCACCCCACCCCGCCTGTAGGGCGCTTCTCAGCGCGGCCCCCGCTGGAGCGTCAGGGGGGACCTGGGGGGCCGTCCACGGAGTCCCCGGGGCCTGGGGCCTCGTGGCAGGAAGGGGGCTGTCCCTGCCGCTCCCCGAGAGCCGGAGCGGGACTCACCTGCGGCCCGCGCTGGGCGGAGCCTGGGGCCTCCCCTGCGGATGCGCGCCCCTGCGCGCGTCCCTCCGCGGCGCTCAGCTCCCCCAGACGCGAGGCCATCTTGACCCAGTTTGCTCGCAAGCCCCGCCCGTCCCCGACTCCGCCCCCCGATCCGCGGCTCCGCCCCCCGCCTCCGGGCCCCCGGGAAGCGGCTCCGCCCCCCGCCCCGCGGCTCCGCCCCCTGCCTCCGGGGCCCCCGCGGCTTGCCGCCCTCCTTCCCGCCGCCCTGGTGGCTCCGGGCTTCCAGCCCCCTTCTGGTGGCCGGCCAGGACGACAGCCCTCCCGGGAGGGCGTCCCCGCTGCCGGAGGCGTTCGGGGAAAATCCGGGGTGCCGTCTGGCACACGGAGCTCAGTGCCGGCTGTCGCTGGGGCCCGGCCGTCCCCTGCCCGCCCCTGGCTGCGGGGCTCCGGGCGGCCGGGAGGCTGTCCTCTGGGGAGCGCACGGGGCCTCCGCCCTCGGGGACGCGCGGGGTTTGAGGTGCCGCCCCCGCGGGCGGGGGCCTGCTCCGGGTTCCCCAGGGGCCAGGCTGCCTCCGCGTGGTGACCCGCCCGAGCCCCGCCAGGCCTCTCCAGTCCTGGGGAACCGAACTCCCAAAGGGAAGGCAGGAAGGAGAGGTGCCAGGTGTCACCGCGGGTGCTTGGTGTGTCTTGTCCCATTTGGTGACTGGTCCTCGGCTGGGAGGCGTCATTCCCACCCTCGTGTGGCAAAGCCGAGGGGAGGCTTGCAGTGACGGAAGGGAGGCGACGGTCACTGCAAAGTGCAGTCTCTGCACCTGCGCTGAGGGGGGTCAGTGGGTTGTCCCCCTCCCAGCGGGGTCAGGGTCTGAGGCCTGGTCCCCTGAAGTCTGCCCTGGCGGGAGAGGGACTGAGTGTCAGCTCGGGGCTCAAGGCCCCACCCACCACGGTGCCAACCCACCCCCCACCCCAAGCCTGGGACCCCTAAGCAACAAACACCGCATTGTTCCCCCAGCTGGCCCGAGCTGGAGGGACGGTGGCTCTCTCCCAAGGCCCTGTCCTGCTGGCTAACTGTGGAGCATTCACGCTGGCAGGCTGGGGGCGGTGGTGGTGGGAGGGCCTTGGAGCCCCCACCCCACCCCTCGGCTGTGAGCTGCCAGCCAGCAGGAGGGGGCGGGGGCCTCCAGCCTCTGCTGTCCCCAGACCCCAGGCTTCACCTCAGTTCACCCTGCCCCGCTTCTTTCCTACCATAGGAAGCTCCTGGGGCATCCCGGACTGGGGGGTGGGGGGCATGGTGAGGAAGCCCCAAGCCTGACTTTGCCCCCTGTCCAACCCGACCCCCCCCCAAGTACAAAGCTGGGCTTCGGTCACCGTGGCAACACGTCGTGGAGAAATGGGAGGTGTCCCTCCCCAGCGCCCAGTGCCTGGGCAGCGGTCACCTAGCAACGCCTCCGTCCCTCTCCATAGCGGGGCCAGGGTTGAGCTCCGGGCAGTGAGAACAAGGCGGTTAAGATCGGGGAGAACTGCAGGAGGAGGCTCAGGGTCCAGGCAGCCTGAGGCCAAGGGGCGTGGGGGGTGGGGAGGGAGGCTCCTGAGGCCCTGGCACCCACCCCTCACCATCCGGGCCCCAGGGACCCTCTGAGGCCCTGTGCAGGTGGCCTGGGTGGGACCCAGAGCCAGCAGGCCAGGTGGTGAAGGAGAAAGCTGGGCTGTGCGACAGCGCATAGCTGGTGGCCTCGAGTGAGTGTCCCTTCTGGGGGCCTGGTGCCAGTTCTAGACAGAGACCCAGGGGTGGTGGGGCACCCAGAGCAGGACCAGCGCAGGAGCTGTGGGGACAGGGGAAGGGGTGCGGGGGCAGGGTGGGGTGGGGACAGGGAGGGGGCAGGCAGGGAGCAGGGTGGGGACAGGCAGGGGGCAGGCAGGGGGCAGGCGGCTGGGCATCCCCAGGCTGAGCAGTTGTCCTAAGTAACTGAGCATATCAGGGGCTGGAGGCCCCAGGATCTCGGCGGAAGGCAGCTGCTGTCCCTTGCCTGGGGCTTTGTGGGGACAGCAGCAGTGAGGAGAGCTCCAGATCTTGGTCGGTACCTTCTGCCTTCCTAGGGCCAGATGGGGACTTGGCGCCCCCCCACACACACTGTGCCCCCCAGAGGCCACAGGGCCTCAGGGCTGAGCAGGAGGTGGCTGCAGGCCAGGAAGGGCCTTGGGTGGCCAGGGGTCCCCACCGGGTACTGCCCGCCCGGGGAAGTGCATGTGTCAGCTGCCAGGACAGGCCACAGGAGTCTGTGGGCACAGGGGCCATTCTACCTGGTTTATTGTTTCTCTATGAGGAGCACCTAACGGGGGCAGGGGGGGACAGGACGACCAGGGGCTGTCACAGGAGGATGGAGGGGGAGGCCCTGGAGAGGCGCCCCCGTCCAGGATGGGGGGCAGGGAGATGGGCACGGCTATAGTGCCATCAGGCTCCACACGCAGGGGGCGCAGGCTGGGGCCGGCTCTGGTCTGCCTCCTGCCACTGCCACCAATTTCTGGGCAGCTCTAAGGACCTAGAAGCCTTGTAGCCCCTCGGGGAGAGCACGGGGGCCCTGTGGGGGAGGGGGGCTTGGACAGGAGGAGCCCCACCACCACGCTGGACCTATGGGGACAGAAACCCCGGACGGGCTGGGGGGCACCGGTGCTGGCCTCAGCAGGGCGTGCCCAGGGGCAGCAACGGAGGCGACTCCCTGGGCTTGTGGAAGTAGACGGGCGAGGACATCTCCGTCCTGAGCTTGCCGTCCGCGCGGGGGGCAGGGGGCCCCCCACAGCCCTCGCAGCAGCAGCAGCAGCAGTCCAGGAAGGCCTGGCCCAGCGGCCGGCACACGCACAGCAGCAGCACGGGGGTGACGGCGCCCTTGGAGAAGGCGGAGAACTGCTGGACGAGGCCCAGGAGGCCCAGCGTGTGGCGGGTCAGGCTGGGGGACAGGTAGGCCAGCACGATGTTGCACACGTTGTCCGGCAGGGTGCAGAGCGCGTACACCACGGTCAGCCCCACCACGGTGGTGTTGAGCTGGCGCTCGCCCTGCCCGTGCTCGCCCGCGCCGCCCGGTGGCTTCCGGCCCGGGGGGCCGCGCACGCGCCACGTCACCAGCTGGCAGGTGACGGTGAAGAGGACGGGCAGGCAGAAGTAGCAGCCGAAGTACCACCACATGCGGGCGTGCTGATAGGTCATCACCAGCGAGTACACGGTCTCGGGCAGGCTGGCCGAGGGCTTCATGACGCAGGCGTCCTCGGTGCCCGCGCCGGGGCTCGGCTCCTGCGCCAGCTGCCACAGCAGGAGCTCGGGCAGGGCCAGTGTCATGGAGCCCACCCAGATGACCGCCAGCTTGGCCAGGATGGACCGGCAGCGCTCCACGGGCCTCAGCCTAGGCAGCGTGCTGGTGGCCACGTGAAAGCGGTCGATGCCCAGGGCGCAGAGACTGAAGGTGGTGACACCCAGGGAGGAGACCTGAGCAGAGATAGAGGGACAGGGAGCCATGGTCGGCGCAGGGCCTGAAAGACAGCCGGCCTGCGGGGCAGGGCCATTGCTGTCCTGCACGTCAGCAGGTCCTCATGACCAGCCTCTGCAGGGGAGACTGCCCTTGGCCAGGTCCAGCCACTGTGGGGTGGCAGAGCTGAGGTCACGCCTTGCAGGCCCTCAGAGCCCCCGAGACGCGGAGAGTGGCTCTGGGCAGTCACGACAAAGGCTCTGGTCTTTGCAGGTTCCGCTATCTCTGCCCCCATTACGGGCATGGAGGGTGTGGCCTCGGGGACACCACACACACACACACACACACACACACACACACACACACACACTCGCCTTCTCCCGCTGGCTGAGAAGGTGGCCTGAGCCCACCCTCCCCGCAAGCTGCCACTGAGACCCCAGGGAAGCCACTGGGGACAGGAGCCATGACCACACAGGATTGTGCTCAGAGTCCCCTCTCCAGCTGGGGACACAACCCCCCAGCTTATTGCACGGCCACCGCGTGTGCTTTGTGTGCCGTCCCCAGCCCCCCAGGAACCCCCTGGGTTCGGGCAAGAACACGAGCTCTCCCCCTCTCCCCGCATCTCACAGAGCAGCTCCTGTCACCCCGAGACCCTGTGGGAGGTCAGGGTCCTGTATTTGGTCCCTTGACTCCCGCCCCATCACCCAGCCTGGGGGGTGGCTCTGCCAGCTCGGGCATGACTGCTGTCCCCCCAGAGGAATCACTTGAACTCAAAGCACCCCTTAATCCTTCCCGAACTCGCTCAGAGGCCACAGGTATCGTTATCATCTGTGACCGACGGCTGAGGACACCGAGGTTTGGGTGGGAAAAATAGCTTACAAGGTCACTCAGCTAGTGAGGTCCAGGCCCGGTCCCTCTCCTAGGCGGCTCGGTTCCAAAGTCCCCACTGGCCTAGGTGCTGAGCAGGGACGGTGGCTACAAGTCAAAGGCTGTCCCCAGTGGTAAGGTCTCCTTTCAGGCTCAAGGCCTGGGGGCCACCGCTTGGGGCCTCAGAGATGCTCCAAATACAAAGTCACCTGTGAACAGCACCCATGTCCCCTGCCTTGTGCTAGTGTGCTCTCCACCCAGGCCAGTCACCCTGTCACATGTCATCCCTCTCAGCCTTCATCGGGAGGCCGCCGTCTGTCCATCCTCAAGACAACGCCCCACATGGCCAGGACTTACAGGCCACTGGCCTATCTGTCCCTCACGGACACGGCGGCCCTGCTGTGTGTTGTGAATGCACGTCTGTCTGGGACCCACGCGTCCCTCAGCGCCGCTGTGCTGTCTTAACCTGGATGTCCCCGATCTCAGCACGTTGGGACACTTGAGGGCTGCTGACTAGACCGGCGGGATGGCTGGGGGTTACATCCCCTTGTTGGGAGACAAGGAGACTGCAGAGCTGTCAGAGGCCCCGTGACACGCGGTGTGTTGGTGACAGAGGTGGCCCTCGAGTCCCTCCCCCGGCCCCAGCACTGCCCTGTCAGAGGGGACTTAGGAGGGTGGCAGTGCTGAGGCCATGGGGACGGCTCGCACTCACGAGGGGTGAACCGTGACTGAGCTGGGGACTCTGTGGAACACTGGGGTCTCCCTGCAGGCGCAGCTTTGGGAGGCAGGATGCTGAGGGTGAGGAATGGGTCGTGGGCGCTGGGCAGGGGCGGGCACGGGGAAGGGCACACAAAGGACGCAGCGGGCGCGCAGGGCACCGTGTCCTGGCCATGCCCCCCAACTGCCCACCCACTCCTGGGGCCGCCGTGTGCACCCCGTCCCGGCCGCGCCCCCACGCCCAGCCCACCCCGGGGGCCGCCGTGTGCACCCCGTCCCGGCTGCGCCCCCACCCCTGGCCCACCCGGGGGCCGCCGTGTGCACCCCGTCCTGCCTATGCCCCCACGCCCAGCCCACCCCGGGGGCCGCCGTGTGCACCCCGTCCCGGCCGCGCCCCCGCCCCCGCCCCTGGACACACGCGCTCACCTCCATGAAGGGCACGGCCCGGCAGGACGCGTCGCCCAGCAGCCGCTGCTTGGTGAGCTCGTTGAAGACGACGACGGGCAGGCAGAAGAAGAGCACCAGGAAGTCCCAGAGGGCCAGGCTGGCCAGGATGGCGTTCCAGGCGCTCTTCAGGTAGTAGCTGTGCCACACGACGCACATGACGGCCAGGTTGCCCACGATGCCCACGGCGAACACCACCAGGGCCAGCAGCACGACGGCGTAGGCGCCGTACGAGCGCTCGGTGACCGGGTACAGAGGGTTCTGGATCTGCAGCCTCCGGCCCGGTGTCCCCGCCAGGCTAGCCCGCAGCTCCCACCCGCTGCCCGGGGCGTCCCCGTCCCCCTCGGGGTGGGGGCTGGTGGCCAAGGGCTCGGCGGGCTGCAGGCTGGCGGGGTGCGCGGGCCGGGGGCGCTCGGCCCACTCCTCGGGCGCGTACTGCCGCACCCCCTTGGCCGCCTTGTCCTCGGAGCCTCTCCTGGGCCGGCTCTGCTGCTCCGGGGCCTCGGCTCGGTGCCCGCCGGGGAGCAGGGGGGCACCCCCAGAGCCTCTGCCCAGCCCCACAGCCGACAGCACAGCGAGGGAGGCGGCCAGCGGCCACAGCCAGCGCATGGCCGGACGAGCAGGAGGCAGCAGCCCGCGGAGAGCAGGTGAGGGCCGGGGACCCAGCGCCGGGCGGACCCAAGAGAGGCAGCTGGCCGCTCGGCCCGCCCCCAGTCAGGCGGCTGGCATTGCTGCCGCTCCCGCCCACCGACCGGCCACGGGCCGGGCAGGGCCCTCTGCTGGACACAGGGCGCTCTCTGCTGCCCTCCAGGCCCCCAGCGCAGCAGACTGAGGGGCCTCGGGGGCCACGGGCTCCTGCCACTGACCCCTGCCACTGACTCAGAGGGAACGGGACAAGCAGGCGCAGGGCCAGAAGTGGGGACCCCCCACCCCATGAGGGGACAGTCCTGAGGCAGCACCACACTGGAAACCAGACAGGGACAGCCCCCGTCACGCTCTGAGCTCAGCAGTCCCCAGCGTCTCCCACAAGCAGCCCTGGTGCTGAGGCTGCCCACGAACCAGGACGTCACCTGAGGCCGGAGCCTGGTCACTAGATGCTGCTGCCAGCACACAGTGTCCACCGGGCCTCCTGGCCACCCAGAGCCCCCAGGACAGCACAGTGGTCGACGCTCCAGACCACGCCACTCCGACTCAGCATGGGGCTGAGCACCTGCTCTGTTCCAGGCGGTCAGTGTCCAAAAGTGACCTTCCCAGACTCCCCGACTAGGAAAGCCTCCATCCTGCCCAGAGGCACCCCGACACGCCGTGTCACACAGGAGTCGTGTGTCTCTAACCCCACCAGGGCGCTGGTCCCCGGACCAACCCTGCCACCACCAAGCTCCACGGCACGTCGGGCATTGTCACCGAAACGCACTGGCCCCCGCCTTTGGCGAACAGAGTCGTCACTGTGCACATCATCACCACCATCGACGGCGCCCTCAGCACGGCCGGGCCCCGAGCTGACCTTTCGCTGTGACCTCCACACAGTCACCACAGGCTCCGCGCTATAGTAACGTGTCCCCTTCGCAGCTCCTCTGCCCCCGCGAATGTGTCCCCGTCACCCGCAGAGATGCCACGCACAGAGTGGGCATCCTGGGGACGCTGAGCCCTGGGAGGGCCCTGGGCTTCCTTGGCTCTGTGGGGACAGTTGCAACGTCAGAGGCCACTAGGGGGAAGCAGACGTTCAGGGATGGACTTTCGGGCCCCCTTCACTCCCCATCCCAGCGCCCAGGCCCCCAGACAACCGGCTGAGGGTGAAGCGCACACAGGGTGGCTCCCCCAGATGTCCTCCTGTCTGGGCTCCCCGTCCCCTTCAGGGTGAGGGCTGGTGGCCTCAGAAAGGGCCCTAGCTCTGGACCACGCCCGGGGCAGGTCCGAGTTGGGAAAGATGCCGAGCAGAAAGCAAGGCCATCCTGGCCTCGGGGTGTCTCTGCAGGACCCCAGGAATCCCCCGTCCTTCCCCCTGGAATGTCCCCACGGCCGGCTGTAGAACAGACACTTAGGAGGGACCCGGAGCAGGGGAAGAGGGGACAGAGGCTGGGGCTGTCCCTGGGCGCTGAGCCAGGTGAGGGATGAGCGTCTCAGGTGCTGTGCAGGCGCCAGCCGGGAGCATGGTGGGAAGAGGTGCCAGGCAATGCCACGTGCCCACCCAGAGCTGACCGTGGGGTCCTCTTCAGGGCCTTGGGGTGGCGCTGGTGGGGGGACGGAGCAGGGGGACCCCAGCCTTGGGGGCTGCCAGCTCATGTGCGCACTGAACTCTGGTGAGCAGGGCCTGGCGTCCGGTCAGTGCTTGATGCGCGTGTTTAAGGAAAACAGAACAAAATGAATGGGAGGCAGAGGGCATCTCTGCTCCCCAAATCCTGCCTGCTCCGTGAGCCCCACTCCCCAGGCGGGCCCCTCCCCGGGCACCTCTTCCCACGCGGTGGCCAGCCCACGCAGGGTGCCGTGCCCCAAACACACCTCACCCTGTCTCACTCCTACGGCAGAGGTGGGGGTGTCCAACTGCGGGAAAGGCCCC
>PVJL010013304.1:0-32922 GCA_004026885.1 Lyroderma lyra
GTGTGTGTGTGTGTGTGTGTGTGCACCTGTGTGTGTGTGTGTGTATGGTGAACAATGTGTTGAAAACGTATATTCCTAAAAGTGATACTTGCTACATTTTCCCAGGAATAATCTATGGAGGAAGGGGCATTTCGTAATTGATGGGCACTGGAAGTCAATCCAGAAAGATAAGGTGTCAAGTCTGTCTTTACCAAGCACAGACGGGGACCCCGTGCCAGCACCTTCACTCCCCAAACGTCAGGTCCTCTTCAAGAGAAAAGAGACTGGAGCCGCTCCTCTGCATGTCTACGGCCAGGCTGACCGAGAGGGTGGTGACCCTGTGGAAACACAGCGGCTGACAATGGCTGCACTCTCGGATGGGACAGACGCTTTTGCTCCCTGATGTGGCAAAAGATGACACGTTACCCAAACGGTCTTCGGACGTGGACCTTCCCCATGCCTTCTCACTTCCGGCCGTAAGTGGAATTGCTCCTGGTGCTAAAATTTGAGCCTGGGGGTTGGCTGGGGCTCCTCTGAGTCTGACCTGGAAGTACCGAGGGCCTGTGTCTTGGGTGCCCCCTGACTTCTTGCTAGATGCTGGGGACACAGAATGGCACCCCCCCATCGATTAGTTTTTTCCTCCCACACTTGGTTCTTCACTGCGGATGCCTAGAGGAAGTTTTACAAGGGAACTGAGAAATTCTTTTGGTGTCTTAGGAAAAGTTTTTTTTTTTTTGAGGGGCTTGGGGGAGGGACTTTTATAGGCCAACATGAAATAAAAAAGGTTTTTTTTATGAAAGCTATCCATCAAATGTCAAGGATAATAATCAATTTTCTGTCACAATGAACTGATAAAAGGTTTCAGTAATAATGTCATGGGGGGGAAAATTTGTGTTGGAACTCGAAATGCACAGCCCTGATATCAAACGAATTCATAAAAGCTCAATGCCGCTGTAGCCCTCGGAGGCATGACAAAATACAATTTCTCATCCACAGGATATGCAATAATTCCCCTTTTTTATTTTTACACCGAGAGGAGCAAAAAGGAACCCGAGTTTCAAAAAAGAAAAAAATAATACAACAAACCACGATCCTGCCTTTGCAGGTGACATGAGCGATCATTTTGGCCGCTGACACCAGAAAGTGTCCTAGTGATTTTTCTCACATCATGCAAATGGCTGCATCATGCCTGTTCCTCTCGGAATGGAAAATCAAATCAGCATTCTAATGCCACACGCCGGTGATGAGCTCGGGGATAAATATGCAGGCGCGGAAGAAGAAGGCCGGGCAATCAGAGGAGCCGCGTCCTCGCGCGGACTATAAATCTTTGTCTACTTCAATCGCAGGGCTGGCCGAGTCCGTGTAAGATTTCAGGGGGGATGTCATCCATTCCTGTTAACCTCTCTATTCCTCCTCGTGCTGGCTCTGGGCTGATGGATTGGCTTTGTCACTTCTGCTCTGTTCACAGCGTGTTAACATGGAAGGGTGCCGGCAGGTTATGGGAGAGGTGACCACCGTCCGAGCCTTGACCGTCACTGACGCTCTTCTGTGGGACTGAGCACCTTTCTGGCAGTGGTGTCTCCGCTGGGGCTTGGGTGCTGTGCTCTAAGATCCCACGTTGGCTGGGCCAGTGTTGAACCGCAGGCCACGCTTTGGCTGTGGCATAGGCCTGTCCCTCGAGCTTCTGGACGACAGCTAGCTGGCAGCGTCTTAAGGAGAGCAAAGACCTAGGGGCCTGGGCTCCCGACAGAACTCAGACTCCGAGATGTGTCTCCTCCGCTGTCAGTTTCCAAACCGTAACTGGCTTTTCCCGGACGTAACGCTATAGTTTCTTCCACCATCCCAGTGGGGTGTTGGCTGCCTCGGTTTCCCCCGAGGGATGGAATTTAACACACCAAAGACTTGGTCTGAGCAATCTATGTGAGCACTGACCAATAAGCCCAGTAAACTAACTCCGTGTTCTCACCGAGCAGACAGCCCGTGACCTCAAGGTCACAGGTTCTTGTTGATGTTGTAGCTGCAGTGATTAGCACATAACTTATGACACTGTCCAATAGAGTAGCTGCTAGTCACATGTGGCCAGTTAAAATTTAGATTCATTAAAAACCATAACATTTAAAATCTGTTTCTTTAGTTTTACCAGTCTATTGCAAGTACTTCATTGTCACCTGTGACTCCTGGCTACCCTGCTGGACGGCACAGACGTTGAACATCTCTGTCACCATGGCAAACTCTACAGGACAGAGCTGGCTTCGATTGCATGTATCTAAATGGATCTGTGCCTTTTAGAGTATTCTCCAGGGGAAGGCACATACTCATTTCAATAAGGTTGCCATTGCTGAAACATGGGGGCTTACTTATACACCTATTAATCAAAGACGAGGCATGCCCATCAGTAATGGCTTGCTTGGAAATCGACACTAAAGGAACTCCAAAGATGCTTCCAGCTGGCGTTGGGGATGGCACAGTCGCTGAGATGAGCAGGACAGAAGGGGTCTGCGGGCAGCTGTTATCAGACAGCTCTAACTTCCAGACACGAATCTGACACTTTCTAGTGCTGAGAACTCAGAAATATCACTTAACCCCCCGAGCCTCCATTTTTCTCACGCCTAACATGAGAAAGTCTTTTTCCTGAAGTTTACATGAGCTAACATTGCAACGCCCTTTATATCACTGAGGAAACTATGTTTCAGGGGCCTCCTGAAACCACACAGCCAGAGGCTGACGGCCCAGTTCTTGCAAATCTACAGCATTTAGGAGAGACGGCCTACACTAGTCCTCAAAGGGAAGGTTTGAATCATAAACTGAAATGGGAGATTACCATTGCGCTGGGACCAAATGAATAAGACAATGGTGTGGTGAAAAGGCTCCTCTGACTTCGGATGGGCATGGGGTTGGAGCACTGCATTTAGGGATTCAGAATGAGTTGACCCCGAGGTGATGGCAGGGGAAAGCTAGGGAAAACATCAGAGGCGAGTGAGAGACGTGCCCATCTGCTGAGCATCTGCTGGACTGCAGGTTCCATGAGCACTGGGACAGCCCTGCCCCATCTGCCATCTCAGAAATCCCCGGTGGAAGCTTTTATGATTAGTGGACAGAGGAGCAGTGAGACTGACTGGACACGCGAGGGAATGAAGCCGGAAGGGAATCACGTACTGATGAGCGAGGGGCGAGTGTTCTCTGCAGACTCACGTGAAGACATTTGCTCAGAGGACCCAATGCCTGGACCTTGTGCCAGGCCAGTAGCATTCAAATCCCTGGGCGTGCACTTGCATTCCCGGTGAGTCTGCAGTTCAGGGAGGCGTGGGGGGCGCCGATGCAGGTCCATCCACTGATTGTGCAGATGGAACCTGAGTGTCCACCGGGAGAAAGGGCTTGCCTGTGGATTGGACGGAAACCAGTGGGCCCTGGAGGCGGGGGCTTTTGCACGAGTGTGTGTGCGCACGCGCGTGTAAATTTACACCACGGTTTCTCATAATGTAGTTTCTTCACACATGCATGTGAACCTGCTCCCCAAAGGTCTTTCTCTATGGGTCCTCTGCTGTATATCTCTTCCCCATGGAAGCCTGTTTTTCTAGGGTTTTCACCTTTCAGAGGCTCCTGGAGTTCTTTTGCATCCACAGGCCAATGACCTCCCTCCACTCTGTGCTCTTAAAGTCCTCCCTGTTTCCCAGAGCCAGTGGGCTGCAATGTATTGTTCTTGTGCACCCCAACACTTGCACCCTCCCTATGTGGTAAGCTCATCAACAGCAGAAAGGTCGTCTTTTCTAGCTACTGGCCTCCAGGGCTTGACACACGGGCTCACTGGGGAGATAATGAGTATGTCCTGGTGGCTTTACACACACAAAGTGATTTTATATACACATCTGTGTGAGTGTGTATCGTTTGTGTAGGACATTTAAAAATGTATTATTTTGAATGGACATACAATTAAATGTAAATGAAATAATTTCTTCTCATTTGGCAGAATTTATTGAGCACCTATTATATCTAAGGCACTTTGTGAAGACAGGACACAGATGTTGGCTTCGAAACAGGCTGTGGGTCCAGCTTAGTCATTGAATTATAACACAGTTCTTTGTCCACAGTGTGTTAACTCGGGACAGATCCACCAGCAAAGCTCTGAGGAACCAGCACTCAAGCTGAAAGCACATAGCGAACGGAATACTGACCCACCGGTTCCTAGACTCCCTTTGGAGGGCCCCTGTGAACACGTGTGTGGGTACTCTTCCCAGAGAACAGGCGCAGGGCACATCATTTGATGGTCCACTCAGGATTATCCATTGGTCCTCCGGCCACCCGCATACGGTGCACAGCCCTGGTTACTTCCTCGGTGCGGGTTCAATACCACCTGCCCCCTAGGGCTTACCTGCCCCCACTAAGCCAGGGCTTTCCCATTCCATGCACATGAGCAACCCAGACACTAAACACGGTTCCAGGCTTCCGGCCTCGATTCCGCAGGGCATGGAAGACTGAGATAGCAGGTCGTGCACACCCAAGGGAGATGGCTTGTCATGTGCTTCTGGTTTGGCACGTGACCTGGAGAAAAAGATCCTGGAGGGTTGCTGGCCGGATCAGAGGTCAGCCACATTTCTATCTGTCCCCGACTGCATTCAATCTATGAATTATCCCGTAATTCAATTAGACATTTATGCGTTTCAGTGGAGCAAAGGTGAGATGGAAGTTTGGGGATCTTGAATCTCACTTCCGGAGAATTCTTTCCATCATATTCAGAAACATGCAACGACATGGTTAGGAAATCCTCAGTGAGACTTGACATTTTAACACGTCAACAATGTTCTGTACGTAAGTATTTTTGGTGATGCAATCTTGGTTCCTCGGTATCCATGGTATCCCACCACTTACGAGGTGAAGTAAAATGCAGACATAAATACATACATCCTTCCGTTTCAATACGTATTTCCATGCATTTCAGCCAAGTTATTCACTTGTTCTCTTTCCTGGTGAATAAAATGGATGGAATCGATGACGTTTTCCTACGGGGGGTAGCTGCTTTGGGGAGTAACCGCCAACCATCCGAAGTGGAGCAGTCGGAGCTAAAAATGTGTGCTGCGGGCCCTCAGAACCCGAAGGCGTGCATTTCAAAGGTTTTTAAGTGCTCTCATTAAGAGACATCTTCTTTTTGATTGATTGGCCTTCAAAAACCAGAATCTGGCAGTGAACGAATTCAGCAATAGTTGAAAGATGAAAGTCGTAGACGTGTTTGGGGCGAGAAAAACAAGACTCTTTCTCGTGCTGAAATCGAGGCGGGCATGTGGCGTCCTGCCCGCTCCACCCCACGGCATCCAACTGGGCAGCACACGCAGCGCCCTCGTGTCCGCTTCCAAAAGCAAGGGCCACGCGACTGAATTGGAAAAGAAGCGCATTTCGTCCGAGGTCCACAGTTTAGAGCGCTACGACCTCGGTTCGCACGCCGACTCTCTCTCAATCGTGGCACCCCTCCACGAATGACATGAGGGATGCTGTTATGACCAACGCCAACATCTCCGAAGGATGGGTAGCTTCTGGAACCGGCAGCTCTCTGTTTCCCAAGGACCCAGGCCGGGCCCATCGGGGTCCCCGAGGGGGACACACACACAGGGTGACAGGGACCACCAAAGCCGAGTCAGGAGGGAAGAGTGGGGAAAATCATCCTTCTGGCGAGGTAGCAGAGAAGAGGGAACTTGGGCAATTGCACGTTTGATGGGATTATTTTTTTGTCAGTTTATTGTTGGATATGAATGTTTCAGCAAAATCTCCAGGTCTTGTTCATGCCTTATGGCTCGATTCTCTGCCTCACTGTGGGCAGAGCCAAGAACTAGTCGATGATGCTGGACTCCTGCGTGCGGGGACAGTGGCAGAGAAAATCCCTGTCTTCCCACTCTCCTGGTGTAGAGGAAAGCCACGTGAATACCGGTTCTGATTCGTGGGTGCTTATTATCCACCAGGCCCTATTCCAGACGCATTACAGCCGTCGCTGTCACAGAAATCCTGTTGTGCGCAGGAGGCAAATGCAGACTGGAGATTAAATGACATGCTTCGGGTCTCCAGATGAGTAATTGCTCCTAGTCAACATTTCTCCTACAGTTTCCTGACATTTGACAGTGTTGCTGAACGCCCCCCCCCCCTATTTGGGAGCATCACAGCCAGTCTGTGCACGGAACCCAGGGAACCTCCCTCGCTCCGTGTAGAAGGCGGCCACTCACAGAGCTGTGTGCTCCCCATCCCGTAGGAGGCCCTGAGCTGTGTCCACGGAGCTCTCACCCCCCACTTTCTACCACCTGGGCCCTTGGGTTTATCCCTTGTACTTGACTATAGAAGTCACCTCCCTGGCTTGACCTTTTTAAGGGCTCCTTTTGCGGCCCTCACCTTTCCCCAGTCTTCCCCCACATTCCTAACGACCTCTGGAGAACACGGCCACCAGCCACCTTCTCTGTGACCCGGCACCACTCCAACCCACTTGGGTCACGGGGAAAGAGAGCGAGGTCAGGCCACGTGGACGAGGCCAGCGGTCCCTGGGGCCGTCTTGTCCACTGCTCTGCCCCTGCATGGCCAGCACGTCGTAAGCACTGAGTGCTGCATAAATACACGGCGGGAAGCACGGGGGCAGGGATGTGCTTAGGAAGGCCGAGACAAAAGACAAGTTCACCAGCTGACGCTCCGTGCAGTCCTGAGGTTGACAACTTGGTAGCAGCCTGAAAACAAATTAAGCCAAAGAAAAACCTCCCCCGAGATACTTCATTACTCTCCCCATCTAGGTGTGGATGCCATTAAGGGAAATTATTGCCTCTCAAATATTTTTAGCTCAATGCCCATTCCCGTCTGCATTTGCCTTAGAGGTACATGTTTTCAACTAAGTAATAGGACATACAAATTAAATGCAATTTCAAATTTAAACCTGTACAAGTGTCACTTACCAAGTCCCCCCCGATAGTCCCAGGAGGCTGCCCATAGCATTGTTGGAAAGTACATTCCTGCACTTGGTTCCCATTATTTAGTCCGAGAGATTCTTATTAAAATAAGAGCCGGAAATAAGGTTAATATTTTATGTACTGCACAGCCGGGGCGAATGTCTGGGCCCTAACAAATAGACTCATTTCTCATATCTTCCTTCTCATTTATATTATGTTTTATTTTTGTGTGCACATATGACATATACATGTACACATCCATCTAGGGTGTTTTAAGATGAAAAGGCAGCATGTATTATAAACATTTTAAGAATTGAAAATGGCTATAGAGAGAGGTTGTGATATTCAGGAGTTCAGGGTTCTGGTGGGTGCTGAGCCCCAGGAACCTGGTCCTGTGGCCTGGAACTGGAGCTTGGCACCAGCTCGGGTAGCCGGGAGGGCACACTGGACCCCCCACAGTTGACACTGTGACCGGACACTATGTTCTCTGCTTTTCTCCTGGTCGTGTTCTCCTGAGATCCCGGTCGGCCCCTCTGCCTCTGGCCTGGTTATCAGAGCCTCAGTTTACCTCCCGCTTCTGTCAGCACAGCCAAGACCCCCCTGACTTGTTCACTGGACCGTGAGCTCCACGCTGCAAGAGACGGTGCAGACTCCTGTCCGCTTTCCCGCAACGACGCCGCGGGCTCGGAGCCGGCACTGAGAGAACGGGGCTTCGCTGGGACCCACCGGGGAGCGCCTTGCTGGCCCGGATCCCGCCGCTGGCCGTATTGCCCCTTCTCCTCTGTCACCCCAGCCCACGGCAGCTCAGCCCACAGCCTCCGGGCGCGCCCGCAGCAGCGCCTGTGCTCACGGTTGAGTATCTACTTCTGTTTTGCTCCGCACGCCACATTCACACATTCCTTTTTTCCAAACACACTTTGCACAAAGGCTTTGGCCCTTTAAAAAGTAGAGAATTGAGGGACTCATCAACACAGAATATTGCTTTAGATAAATCACTTAACGTCTTCAGTCAATTTTCTCATCTGGAAACTGGAGGGACTAGATTAAGTAACAGAACTTGTCTCTTTCATGTCCTTGATTCTCTATTTACGATCCCACCAGGACCAGGGGCTGTATACTATTAAAGCAAAACTAAATTAAAAGAGCAATCTTTATGGACTTTCTGTATGACCCCCATGATTATACAGTGTAATATTGCCGAACGCTGTTTGGACGGAGTCCTCTAAGGTCATAAAATGACTTCCTTGCAAAGGATCTGTGTTCCAGCTGGGGAAGACAGGCAAAGCATCCACTCATGAAACCACTGAGGGGGCCCAGGAAATGTCGACAGGGACCTCAGAGAGCCACCGGGTTCCAGGTCTACCAGGCAATGTAGCAAGAGCACAACGATCCGAAGGACACGTGCAAGCGGGCCGTTCGCGCATTCATCCATTCACAAATGCCTGCTGACAGCTCGCTCTGCCACCAAGCCGCGGCGCATGCCACCAAGCCGGGCTCAGCGCATTTATCAAGCTGGTCTGACCCGCGGCCACGGGACACCTGCGGCCCAGGACGCCTTGGAATGCGGCCCAACGCACGTTTGCAAATTTTCTTAAAACACGACGGTAATTATGCACGGACCTTTTTTAAAATTTAGCTCATCAGCTGTCATTAGTGTGAGTGACAATCTCTCTTCTTCCGTTGTGGGCCGGGAAAGCCGAAAGCCCTGACAATGACGTGCAAGGCCACGGCCGGCTATTGGAGTGCGTGTGTGTGTGTGGGGGGGAGGGACGTCCTTTAACGTTTTCTCTCTGTGCATACAACATCTTTTTTTGTTTTTTTTAATTTCATTTATTTTTTTTTTATTGGGGTGACATCTGTTAGCAAGGATTACATAGGTTTCAGGCATACAGTTCTACAGGGCATTGTCAACTTGTTGTATAATAAGTTCACCACCTAATGTGACTTCTCTCTCCATCACCTTATATTTAGCTTCCTCCCCTACAACATCTTAAATGTTTCCAAAGGTGACAGATGCTTAGGCATCCCACTTTACGCATTTTCCCCGTCGTAGCACCGTTTTCTCAGTGACCATTTCACTCTGCCTTATTCCTTTTGTTTGTATTATCAATAATCCTCCCCAGAAAATCTTGGTCAACTTAACTTTTAGATTATTTCCTTTGAATAGACCTCCCAAACTATTAAACCATCGGAGCCATTTTTTCTATGTAACTACGTATGCATTTTAGGCAATATTAACTCTTCTCCATAGAAGACAAAATGAATCACCTTAACGCTTTCTCAGGGCTCCTCCTTTCAAGAAATCTTTGAGTCATACCCTGTAATTTGTATTTTGTCGAGGGTTAGGTGTTAGGCATTTTGTTCTGCCATCACGCTTTCTGCAGCTGTTGGGTTGGAGTTCCTTATTTAAATGGGTTCAGGGCTCACTTCTGGTTGTTTTAGGTAAGTTTCCCTTTCCTGAATATATTATTTTTATTTCTTTTTTGCCTCAGTGGGTTTCATCACCGAGTTTTTCAAAAGCACACTCCATTTCTATTTTCCCTGAAGTTTTTCATGTTTCAGAATGTTTTATATATGTATATTTATTTATTTTATTTTTTTATGTGGGTGGTTCCCTGGCTAGGAATCGAACCCAGGCCGTAGCATTGACAGCGCCGAAGCCTTAGCCACTACACCACCAGGGAACCCCCTGTTTTATATTTTTAATGCTATGCAAATGCCTACAACTATAGTAACTAATATGAATTGTGACTGGACCTAATTAAAAAATCACGTTATATAGACACAATAAAACAGATCCTGGCCAGGCATGGAATTATAATTAAGATCTCAGAGTTGGAGGCAAGGATATCGGCCTTTGAATCCTGGTTGTGCCACGTAGCTGGCTGTGGAGACTTGGGCACATAACTCTAACTCCTCTGGGCCTTAAAGTCCTCAATAGGAAAATGGGGTGATCGTGCATTCTGCTCAGAAATGGGGCAGTGATTATGTGAGATAACGCATGTACAAGGGTTAGCACTTGGTACAGTCGGCAGGTAATAAGGGCGTCCCCAAATACCTTCCGTTTAAGCAGTTACTGGTGTGAGCACTTCGTTAGGGTTATTATTGCCATCCAATTCAAATAGCATTTCTTGAGCACGTTCTAGGTGTCAGACAGTAGCCCAGGTGCAGGGGATTCAAAGAAAAATAAGGTGTGATGTCTGCCCCCTTCCCCAGGGCTTTGTTACTCCGAGAAGACAACACAGTCTAAAGTTTGTAGTTTAGTGCAATGGGAGTCATAGGACCGGTTGTCTGTTTGCTTTTTAATCTTTTGACCGTGTGCTTTTCTTAAATTCAGGTTTTGAGAAAAGGATGATTAAGAGTAACATGGCCACCAGCAATGACCCTGGTTACAGGTCTCTCACTTTGTGGCACTTATTGGAGTTTGGAGTTTGGACACAGGTGAGGGTTTAGAGCTGATGTTCTCACACAGAACAAAAGCAACACCACTTACAAGAACAGCACTTCCTGAAGGACATTTTAGCCCCAGTCCTTGCACAACACACTGCTCACAAGCGCAGTAAGCTCTGCGGGGCCCCTGGAAGTCGGTGGAAACGGGCTTGGACAGCTCACACGACCAGCGTTACTTCCTGGAGTACGTGTGCAAGGGGGTCATTCCGTGAGGCGGCAGGTGCGGCTGGACTGGTTTAGACTTACTACAGCGTCACACGTGACATACCGACCTTGGTGAGAAGGGAGCCCGGGTGAAAGTGGTACCACCCAGAGTGGGGCATGCGCTGGTCGGTGTATATACTGGAAGAGACAGTGGGGACATGTCCCGGTGGGGAAAGAGCTGGATTTCGAGGGTTTTAGCGTGGTAAGTTTGAGCTCAGTCATAATGGAGATGATAAGAGAAAGACTCAAATTTGCTCATCACCCAGAAGCTGTAAATGGCCTTCTTGACACTTGAAAGCAGGTCCTCAGTCCCAGGACAAATTGACAGCTTGCTATACAGGTGGGATCGCGTTGTTGTTGGGTTTCTTCCCTCCACCTGAGAGGGCTAAGGGTTAGCAGGTGAGCACCCAGAAAAAGGCAGTCATCCAGCTGAGGTCTCACTCCCGAAGAATGAGTTAGCCATTCCTTGGAGGAGCACCCACACGGAGCCCTTGGGGCAGGGCAGGACTCTTGGTAGAGATGCACGTAATTTCCAAGGACTTCTGGAACTACAGTTCTGAACCTGCTGCTTGAAGCTGGCTCGGTGGCTTGATGATATCAGTAGGGTCTTCCAAGCCCCAACACAAAGCATAATCCACATCTCAGGTCAGGTCGTGAGTCTGACTGCTGTCCTAAGAGAGACACTTGTGCCTTGAGAGATGACGCATACTGACCTCTGCATCTCCCTGGGCAGGCTTGGAGGCCTGGCTCATTAAAGCAAGTGCAGATGAGGGGTGTCATCTCATCTTTCCACATTACAAATAAACGGGGCCCTGCATATGAAGTTAACAATGTACCTGAAACGGTAAAGTGTGGCAAGTGTTTGCTAGGGACAAAAGGACAAAGTGAAGACCTCGCTGTAATACAGCACGTGGGTTGAGAGAGTCGGTATCTGAGTATGCGTTCATGGCGGGCTACGTCAACGACTCGTTCGTCCAACGAGGCCCACAAGAGATCCAGCAATCATTCTCGAAACTCTCTGCAGCTGGTCTTTCCCAATTCAGTCACTTCCCCACTCCTGCCAATTCCACACACGAACAGATATTCTGAGTTGACCTCCTTCTCCCCGTTTCGCCAGCGTTGTGGCAGACCAGGTGACCCTTGTCTCCCAGAAACCAACAGTCGTGTCACGGGCCTTCTCTGTGGTCTTCCACCTGGGCTCCTCACCCTGCAGCCTGGGATGCGCACCTACCTGACCTTTCAGCAGCACCCCCTTCGTCAGGCTCGAGGCCCGGGATGAGCTGGCCACCCCCCACTTCCCAGCCCCCTCATGCTCCTCCTGTCTTCCCTTCTAGTTCCTTGAGTTTGGGATGTCCCTGCTTGCCCCAGGGGCTTAGACCAGGGTGTTCTGGGCTGTTACTTCTTCAAAGCCCCCCGCACGGGCCGACTAGAGACGGCCTCCGGAGACGTTCACAGCAAATGCTGCTTCTCGTCACAGCGCGCACTTGGGAATCTGTGTGACTGTGGGAGCGATGACTTTTCCTCGCCGGGCAGTGAGCTTCCTGGTGGCTGGGACTGTGTCTGCCTGCTCCCGGCACAGAAGCCTGGCCACCGCCGTTGCTCCATGCAGGCGGGTGCAGGGAAAGGAAGGGTACCTGGACCATGCGCAGCTTTAGCTTTCAGCTTCTCAAACCCCTCCATCTAGTATGACTTTTAAATATAATCACAAAACCAGCCGAGTTTCCTAAGATCAGCGAGTTGCTGACTCTGCCGGGCCTCTGGGGTTGAAGGTGGGGGGATGAGGCCTGATGGTTCACTCCCAGGATGGACAGGCTGCAAGAAGAGGACGAACAGGTGGGTCCTTGATGGGAGGGACGATCTCTCTGTCCAACCACCACGGTGCCTCTGCTAGAGCCGGTCTTAGCCTGTGGTCTCATTGTCTCTCTCCCTGTGTGTCTTCCTTGCTAGGCTGATGATCCCTCAGGGGCCAGGACCATCTGGGACTCATGTTTGTGGTCCCAAAACTTTGTTCAGGGCCCGGTACACAACGAGGGGTCAACAAATCCTTTACACACCAAATGACTGGATAAACGAACGAGTGAAAACCAAATACCGTAGCGCATGAGTTGGGGGACTCTTTATGCATGTGTTTTTCACGTGGAGAGAGGCTGCAAATTGCAAAGTGGCGTGGACATGCCTCCAGTTCTCAGCTTGTAAACTCTTACCTACCATCAACACCGCCCCGTCCACGGACTGCAGCTCCCCTGCAGATGGCATAAAATTAGCACATTTAAAAACGTGCATTCCCACAGGGGTGTGTGTGTGTGTGTGTGTGTGTGTGTGATATATGTAATGCATGACAACACGTCCCATCATTTTACGCGTTCAGAGCTGCTCTCTTTGCTGTCAGCCTCTCGCCTTTAGGTGCTGTCCTTGAAAACGAAGGCACAATCGAGGTGCTTGGGGAAGCCACATGCTTCACTGCTCTCCACAGAAGGCGGGTGAAGACATCTGGTCGGCAGCCGGGGGGGAGGACCCGTGCAGAGACATCCCTGCTGCAATGGTTTGTCCCTTTCTTACTTGCTGGGGGAGCTGAGATGCATGTGATGGTGAAGGGAAGTTATTTCTTGGAGATATTTTTCCCCCCAAGGACCAGGGTCAGGAAGAATCCACCCCAAGAGTAGTTGGAGGGAAAAAATACAACAAGGCACATGAGCATCTGCGGAGCCCCGCGGGGCTCAGACCCCCCGTGAGCGTCAGTGCGGGGCTGGCTGTCCTGGACATTTGCATGATGCCATCCCGACGCCACGGCTTCTGTCCCCCATCGCCACCGCCGGGGCGCCTCTTCCAGCCCCTTCTGTCCACCTACTTGCTCCGTCTCCCTTCTGCGTGTCTGTGCCTCCGTCCCCTTTCTCTCTATTTGCGCTTATTTTTATTGAACAAAAGGAAGAAGAAAAGAAGGATCTCCCGTCCTTCCTGTCCTAGTTCAGCTCACAGACGTTGG
Organism: Lyroderma lyra; assembly: GCA_004026885.1. Classification (NCBI taxonomy): domain Eukaryota; kingdom Metazoa; phylum Chordata; class Mammalia; order Chiroptera; family Megadermatidae; genus Lyroderma; species Lyroderma lyra. Next base: position 13,528 of record PVJL010013304.1, read on the forward strand.
GTAGATGAGGAAGCACCAAGTCAGTGGTGATGGCAAATACGTGCAAGTGACCTCCCTTTGAATGTCATAGATAGTATCATCGGGGTGGGGGGCGGGGGTCACTTTAATAAATTGATACATGAACACCCTGGGGCAGACGAGGTCTTCAGTTTGTACATTGTTTTGAACACAAATCAGTTTATACTTTGCATTGAAATAAATTTGCTAATTGAGAAACATTGGACACTGAGTATTCGGGTCATCTTTCAGTATCATCCAGAGAATCCACAAATAAGCCCGGACCCACACGATCAGGATCCCACAGGAAACAGGATCGAGGCTCCGGGCCCATCATTTTGGCAGAATGGCGCCGTTGGTTCTGTTTATACGGCTGGGCCACGAGAAAATGAAAAAACCATCCAGGGAGCCAGATTTTTTCCCCTTCATCCTATGTTTTAGAAAAAAATAAGTGGCTGAACAATTATATAAAAATACATAGAAAGCACTTTATGGTCCTAACAACACAGTGAAAGTTATGAAATATTTGACAAAGACTCAAGAAGGCCAAGGTCACTGGAGATGGAATGTCACCAAGTGCCAAGTTATATGCACCTGGGTTCTAACGAAGAAAGGTATTTAAATGAATAATTTAAATGATTTATCTAATGGTTTTTCATGAACCCTTCCTTCCTTCCTTCTTCGTTTCTTTCTCTTTCATGCTCGTTCTACTACACTCTTTCTTATACCTTTTCTCTTTTGTTCTACTCGTATTCTAGAACAGACAATGGGGACACACAGACACATAAACAGTATAAGCTCCCAACGCTTGTTTCTTGAAAAGCAGACCCAGTGTTTTAGCTCAGCCTGGAGAACTTTCTACAAAGACGTCCCGATGCTGCCCCATCTTCTAACAGCAAGCTTGTCTGTGCGCTCTGTTCTTCCCCAGTGCAGTGTTCCCCGTGCCCTTCTGGAATGTTTTAGAATATTCTGTTGGGGGCATGATGCTTTTAGAGCCATCTCTGACAGCTTTTCTGTTCCAGTGTAAGCAGGTAAGTCATTAACAGGGCCCTCATGTCGGCCATAGGGACTTGTGCTAAGGATTTTGTTGACATTATCTCACAGGTCTTCACAATTCTACACGGTAGAAACAATTATTCTCTCACTTATGCAGATTAATAAATGAAGGCTGGGAAGTGCAGTGCCCTGCCCAAGTTCACGTCGCCAGAAAGATGCAGAACAATATTTGTAAGCAGAACGGAACGACGAGGCACATCATGGGCACCAACAGACGGGGGCTCTTTGAGATAATGCTATTTCGGTCTCTGGGATCCTGCTGTGAGGCACTACTGATGATAAAATAAAAACGGGGGACCCAAAGCATCAGGGAGCAAGCTCACCTGTGCTCAGTGGATGGGCTAGCTTGGGAGCGTCTGGAGGTCAAGGTTGAATGCAATTCCTTTGTGCATCCTCAGTGCCCGGAACTGGGTTCAGACAACCTCACCAGAACTCAGCAGGGGTTTGCTACCACGGATCCCACCCTCACCGCAGAGAATCCTATTACGGTCGGGCTGTGCTGGCAGGGGTGACAGAGGGGGCTTTCCCGCAGGGACATCAGCTGGGGGCCAGCCCACCAGCTCTGTTGACCTCGCACACAGCTCTCACTGTGTGCAGATCCTCCGCCCTTCTTCCTGATGCCTTTTGTGACAATATGGAAAGGACCCATCCAGTTCTGTATCTCCCCAGCCAACTTGGTGACTTCTCCTGGTGAGGGACAAACCAGGGACTGTGGCAAAAGCTGTAGTCGCCTTGGTGTGCCGAACTCAGGTGCTAATGCCTCCGTGTCCATCACTGGACGGCACCCTCCTACCCACAGGGACCACACCCTTGTCCACGTAGCATCGCCCGACTGAGCAGGGGCTGCACAGCGGCTGCACTCAGGGGGAGCAGGGGGACTGGACTCCTTACCCTGTGGCTCAGGGTCTCACCCCGACCTTGGCACGTGGGAAAAGACAATTACCACCTGTGTCATCAGTGCCCAGGTGAGCAGGGGCATGGAGTGGCGGACATTTCCAAGTGTCCCCTCCCCTGCGGGATTCCCGTTGGGCAGGTGTCTCTCAAGGGCCCCCTCTGGAGCTGACTGGATGGCTCCCCAAAGAAGGATGGTTTCTAGACTCTTCATCCGGGCCTTCTTAGAGGGCAGGGCTCCGCCTGCATGCCGGGTGACGGGCGTCTCAGGCAAAGCACAGAGTCCGTACCTCACGCAGGGGGAGCTGCGGGCGGGCGACAACTCTGCCTCGCCGACGCGGGTTCCCCCAGGAGTGCGGCGTGCCGGCCCGGGAGGGAGCCCCCAGGCTGCACAGTGGCCTTCCGGGGCCCTGACGTCGGTCCCGTCTTCCTGGTCACGCTCTCACAGCTTCCCACGTCCTTCCGGCGCGTCCCTGTCTACCCGAACTGACTTTATATACAGGCGTCCGCTTTCTCCCATTTATTCCTTCAGCAAGTGCTTGTTGAGCACGAGTCCGCCTCGAGGCTTTGGTCCTGCGGGGTCAGGAGCCCTAAGTGCGGTTCGGTCACCACTGCACGCTCGCCGGCGCCTGTGACAGGGCAGGTCCTGAGCGAGTCAGGCCCCGAACCGGGGACGGGGGACGCGGAACTGGTCAGAAATGGCCTCCGCCCTGCCCGTGAGGGGCTCCCCTTGTGTGGAACAGCCTAAAGCACAGGACATGGGGCACAACAGGTCCCCAGGCATCAGTGCAGGGACATGCTTGCCATTTGCAACCGCCGGTGTTGGCCAAGGGCCCCTCCCCCACGCCAGCGAGGCCCTGAGAATCACGTCAAACTCATCTCTGAATCTTCCACACCCGCCTTCACCAGGTGCTTCCCAGTGGGCACATTGCAGTGATGGGTGGTGACTTTGACATTGGAATGGAGCCTTCCGGGAGACTCTATGTCGGAACCTCCAGGGCGGATGCCATGTTGACCAAAGTGGCAACAAGATAACCAAGGAAGGACTGGGGTCGCCATGTGCTGGTGTTTGCTGTGTACCAGGCACAAGTTAAACCTCTTACATGTGTCAAGGCCTGTCATCTAACCCTGACAGTGTGCCCAGGGGTTACAGTCTCATGTCCCCATCCTGTAGGATCAGACAGATGCTCCCTGAAGGCCCATCTGCTGGGGTGTGACAGACCCAGGAGTCCGAACCAAGTCGCTCTGTTTTCAGAGCCTGTCACCAGAACCACGCGAAGACGTTGGTCGCCCACACCACCCCAGGGTGACGCACTGACCAGTCCCCTTCCCACGCAGGACTACTTGTTCTGCAGTTTGTCTCCTGCTGCCTCTCTACGTAATACCCACGTGGGGCTTTTAAACTACTCTCCACGGTTGTCGGGCGTTTGTCACACAACTCCTAGCTCCCTGCTGGAACGCTCGTCGTCTGGCTGTGCGCCGAATAGGGCCTGAATTCCTTCCTAATCTGCAATGCTGGGCCGCATCCACCTTGAACTTACAGGCCGAGAAGAGTTCTCAGCAAACGACTAGCATGGTGCTTCTGTCGGTGACAGTTGTCCTGGTGCTTCTGTCGGTGACAGTTGTCCTGGGGCTTCTGTCGGTGACAGTTGTCCTGGGGCTTCTGTCGGTGACAGTTGTCCTGGGTCCTATTAGCACCTGATCAAACTACGATAGAAACGCCCCTCCCCCTGAGCATGTGCGCCGACAGGAAACGAGACGGACAGACGGAAAAGAAGAACGACGGGAGTGCTCGTGCCGGGGGACTTGGGTGTCCCTCGGCTTATGTCTGGGTTTTGCTCTTCAGACCTGCGACCTGCAAACCCAGAAACGTCGGAGCCCTCTCCATCTTCACGATGGCTTTCTTGTTGCTGTTGGTTTTTTCTTTTTCCTTTCGCTTGTATCTAATGTTATCAAGTTACTTTATTAAGATTGGAGTTTATGCTACAAATTGAATTAAGGCACAAATATATACAGTTCATTTTGTCTTTCAGCCGCGTCCCACTCTTACTTTCTCTTGTGATAAAGAAAACCATTAGCTCCTGTCAGAACCACAAGGAAGGAGATCATTTTTATTGAAATAAGAAGGAAATGATAGTGTCAGGCACTGAGTCCGAGAGATAAAATATTGCATCTAATAAACATGCTACATATGGGATTCGACAAGGGGCCCTTGAATTACGGAACAACAGAAGCTTCAGAAAAACAGTAACATTAATATTGAAAAATAATGACTAACACTCCAATCTCGGAGAAACCTGCATTTTAATGAACAGGATGGAAATTCAGGGATCTCTGAGAAAGCAGCTTCGTGATCTCCCGGGTAGGGACAGGCGACCGAGGGCAAAGCAGGGAGGTCAAGCATGGACGTCCGAGGTCATCGTGAATTCGGGAAAGGTCAGGAAGCTTTAGTGGGAGGTCCATGACCTTGACAATACTGCCGAGAAGCAAGTGAAGGCACAGACAGGGGGTCTAATGGAGGGTGGGGAGGGGCTTTCAGGAGAGTAAACTGCTGGCTGGCTGGTGCGTCTCTGCTCAGCGGCGTGGGGCCGTGGTCTCTGAGCGACGTGCTTCGGGGACCAACTGGGGGCGGACAGCCTGGGGGTGCTGGCATGCCATTGCGGATTGGCCGTCACTGATCCCACTGACTACCCGCCGGGGGCGTTTGACAATGTCTGGAGACACGTCACACTGAGGGTGTGGGGACCGCGCTGGCATCTATGGGGAGAGGCCTGGGACGCTGCTGAGCATCCTGCAATGTCCCAAACAGCCCCCACGACAGTGAAGCGTGACCTGGTGCCGACAGGGTCTCGATAGTAGCATGGCTGACAGTTTGTCCCCACACCCATCGCTCTGTGAGCGCCGTTCCCCTGAGCCATCTCCTCCCTCACCCCAGCTTCCGAGGCAGCACGGCGGGGCCACCCCAGACCACGCGCGTTTCCTCCCGGGGTCTGCCTCTTTGCGTGGCTCCCCCATGTTAAAAAGGAAAGAGAAAGAAGGTGACTGTGATTATTCACGACACCAAGTGCCGGCGCGATCAACGAGCAGGCCCAGTAGCTGCCACCAGCCGAGTGCCTCTGCGTGTCAGGCACCGGGCTTTGCACTTCTCATGGACGACCTTTGATTTTGCAGACATACCTGCAATGACAGTATCGTCGTCCGCAAGTGGGGACATCACCAAAAGGTGTCACACTTGTAAGCCCCCAAGCCAGGGTTCTGGCCCCAAACCTGGGTCTGCTTGGGGCCAGTGCAGGGTTTCTCAGCCTTGGGACTAATGACACTGGGGCTGTGTCATGTTCTATTGGCGGTGGTGATGGGGCTGTCCTGTGCATTGTTGGATGTCCCTGGCCTCTCCCCACCAGATTGCCAAAGTTCCCCCACGGGTCACGACCGTCCCCATCAGCCTAGGGAGGATGAGATGCAAGGTTTCGGCACGGAAACACCGCAGACCCTGCAAGCACAGTGAGTGTAATAAATGGCTAACTGGTCACTATAACATCAGTCAAAATGAAAAGAAAACTGGTCCCTGGCTGTGTTCTTGCCCTGCTACTCAAAGTGCATCTGCTTCATCTGCAACGTGCGTGAACTTGAGGCTTTTGCATTGATGCCTTGCTTCCAAGAAAACTCACCGGGGAAAACCCCGCATGTGTCAGAGTCAGGCCTCTGCCCCAACTTGGCCCAGTTAGTGGCCTGCCTGCCCTCTGGGGTGATTGCCTGCTTCATTTGAATACGGTAACCATAGCAACACTGCACTGTGTACTGAGCACCTACTGTGTGACTAGCTCTGTGCTCCGCCTTGTTTCTCTCTGCCTTGTAGGTAAGTCCCCGACGGTCTGCAGCGAGTGAGCTCTGGCCGGGAGCTGAGGCTCTGGCTCCTGGTGGGAGGGAGGAGAGACTTTGAACTCGGGGGGCTCCCTCCCCATGATCTCCCTCTGATCTCCGTCCATGTTGCCATTTTATCTGTAATTAAAAAAAATGGAATTTTGATCTTTGTTGAAACTAAGCAATGGGCGTGAGGATTTTTACTCTTTCCTCTCTGTGTTGGCGCATGCCTAGACAGTCCCACAGTAATACGTACGTTTTCTCCTCTCTCCTTGCTCGTGGGCAATGAAATCGCTCACCCTGTGCTTGAGGTGCATCCGCATGGCTAGGCACCGTTTTCCGGTTCCGATCCAAACGTGTGCGTTTCCTCGTCCTTCTGGACACGTTTGAGCCTGGGAGGAGAGCTCGGTGCAGGGGTGCCACAGGGAGCTGTAAGCTTCCGGAAGGTGCTTGCCGGAGAAAATCGCCTGCAGCCGTGGTCTTCCTGGCCCCTGTCCTTTGCCTCCAAGGTGACCGGGACCCAGAACCCCCATGTGGCCTGCCTGGCCGCCTGCTCCGGCTCCCCCAGTCTCGGTGGCCGAGCTGTCCACTGCATGGCCGGGATTTTAAAGGAGGGGTTCAGAGGGGACTCGCTGGCGTGTGGCTTTCTCACCTGCCCATTATTTAATGCCAAAGAAATGGTGTGTGTGGTGGGGAGGGGGACGTCTGCTCCTGCATGTGGCCCAGTGTGTCTCTGCCCCATAACATGGTCTGGAGCCCCCCGAGGAGAACGCTAAGGGAGCGGGTACTGTCACCTCGTTGTGTAAACGGGGGCATGCCCTGTTTTCCTCCATCGTGACGAGAGCAGTGGCACGGGCTTGGCGCAGTGGCCTCAGGAGGTGCTGCTGGGCACAGGAGCGCAGGCCCCGGCCCCGCAGGCCTAACCGCAGCCCTTGGGCACATGACCAGTGTCTCCCCAAGCGGGTGTCTGACTTCAGCCGCCGCGAGAACACGGAGCCTGCCCCCCACCCTCACCAGGGAAGCTTCGCCCCGTCCGGTGTGGCCTGACCCACCATCCTGTTGAGAAGAAGTCTGTCCTTGTCAGGGTCTCCGCAGGGTCTGGGCAGGGCAGAGTGGCGTTGTCTGAGGAAGGACGTGATCTTAGTTCCTTGGGGCTGCTCTAACAAAGCCCCACAGATGGGGGCTGGGGGGCTTGGGGGCACCAGCAATTTGTTCCTCGCGGTTCTGGAGGCTGGGTCGTCGGAGCTCAGGGGAGTCCGCTGAGGGCCCTTGTCTGGGGAGTGGGCTGGCTTCTGCTTATAGGCTCCTTTGGTGAGGAGAGCCCCAAAGAGAGCTCCGTGGGGTCCCTCGTGTTAGCACAGCACTTCCATTCCTGCAAGCTCCATCCTGGGGACCCCACAGGCCCCTTCCAAAGGCTCCGCCCACTAACACCACAGTCGGGGTTCAGATCTCAACCTACGCATTTGGGGCAGACAGGGACCCCCGTGCATTGCAGATGTCTGCTGGGTGAAACCCCCACATCGTTCTGCTGTGTAGTAGGTCCCAAATGTCCCTTCCTTCTCCCATGGGTCCGACACGGTGCTCAGCCTTGCAGGAACGGAGAGATACGGGGGGCTGCCGACGCCAACCACAGCGACGGGGAGCGCCCTGCTGCAGTCACCTACCGAGCGGGGACCTGACAGGCGGGGGGCCGCACAGAGCGCAGGCAGGGTGCAGGAGGGGCCTGGAGACTAGTTCTGGGGGGGAAGCTAGAACTGGGGTCTTAAGGTGAGTAAATGTGAATGGGGGGCTGGGGAGAAAACTGAGCAGCCAGTTCAGGGAAATTGCTGGGTGCACTTGGTGTGCTGCCCGTATTTCAGGGGTGACTGCTTTTGTCTTCCTTCTTTATGTCAACGTGCTTGAGACTGTTCTTTTATGGATGTCATCTTTTGTTTTGTAGTTGCTTGGGGTAAGAATGAATGTGGTCCCCGGATTCCCTGTTGGCTGGGTGTGGGGTTTAGAGGGCTCTCTGATGGACCAGACCAGGGTAGGTACGCGGGAGGCGGGACCTCCTTTTGGGATGCGAGGGTTTGCACTGGGCTGGGAAACTGGGAATGGGACAGAGGGAAGGGAACCTGGAGGTAGGGGATGTCCCGGAGTCTTTCTGTGGTCAAAGGTGAGTGGTGAGTGAGAAGCAGTAACCGGGGATCCCCAGATTTCCAGGCTGGCGATCTGATGTGACGGCTCCAGCTTACGCAGGATGCCCCGGGGCTCTTCCTGGGACACTTCCCGCCCTTTGCTTCCTGATTATGTCATAGACCAGAGGTGTCCACCCTGTTGGCTTCCCTGGGCCACATTGGAAGAAGAACTGTCTGGGGCCGCACATAAAACACACTCACACTAATGACAGCTGATGAGTTCAAACAAAGGTCACAAGAAAAATCTCCATGTTCGAAGACTTTGTATTGGGCAGCGTGTAAAGTCGTCTTGGGCCCTGGGTTGGACATGTCTGATATAGAACGTGAAAGGAAAATGTTTTAAAAACTGCATTGCAACGTGAAAAAGACATAAAGTCTTAACAGGAATACAAAAATAAATGCATATTATCCAAAGTGGGGAAAAAAGGCCCCCTTAACAATAGAGCTAATCAGTGCAGTCCCAAGAATTTAACAAGAATCTTTCTGTTTCTAGATAACCACTTCATCTTGACCATTGTTGGTATTTTTTTAAGTACATAATTTATGTTCTGCTGCGATTATTCTTTCCAGAGACTTAATCTTATTTAAATTAAAAAAAAATCACATACCTTATTAATTAAAACACCAGATGAGAGCAATTGATAATTCATGCAAGGGAGAGCAAACATCTTTTCTATAAATATTTCCCCTCTTGATTCATTGAAAGCTGTGCTTTTTATCTTTATTTAATTTAATCTTTTTATGCCATCCAGCGAAGCAGGAAGGGCAGGGATTAATCAGCTTCTATTCCAGAGGAGGAAACCACAGCTGGAGCAAGGGCAGGGATTTGCCCGATGTCACACCGTGGGCCACTCTCAACATTTGACTCCAAATTCAGTGTGTTTTTCTCTCTCATCATCCTGTTATGCCCTGGGCTTTTTCACAACCGAACAATGAAGCAATTTCATGTTTTTCCAAGTGGGATCTAGGTCTTGACATAATACTAAGCTGTTGAAACAGGGGAGTAGAAGCTCTCACAATGGGAGAGTTTAAGGAAGGACAGTACAGCGCGATCCTTTCAGAGTCTGTGCGTGACAGCTTGATGGCTATCTCCACACAACTTCAAACCAAAGAGAGGGGAGTTGAGCCCTCTTGTCTCACCAGTTACTTGGGGTCCTGAGAGGTGCGTGAGAATGACTAAGTCTCGGTCATTCCTGAGATGAATTAATTTTTCAGTATAGAAGTCAGTCATCCTGGTGAGTCTACAGCAATGGTGTCATTTTATGTTAAATAGCAGGGCAATGCTTTTTTTCTTTCCTGCTTTTACTATCTCTCTTTGACTGACTCTTTACCAACCGGTCCTAGACAGTTTCTGACACTGGCTGGCCTGGATGGAGACCTTGGATTCAGACGCCAAGCACAGCTCGAGTTCTATTTTACCCTACAAGGTTTGCCCGCTCACGTCGTGCTGCACAGGACACACGGTTCAGCACCAACGCAAAGCGCTTGAGCCAGTGAACGCCCGTCAGCGTCTTCCCCCGCAGGTGTCCCTGGGGCACAGTGACGGGCGTATGGCTGTGACATCTCATGAACCCAGAGTCAAATCCTGGAATCCATAGTTACCGCCTGCATGATTTGGGGGGACATCGTTTAACCTCTCTGAGCCTTAGTCACTTTGTCGTTAAAACGAGCATCACAACGAGGAAATGACGTGTGTGTGTAACTCAAATAAGTCCCAGGACCTCCTGTCCTCATGGAAACAAACACAGTGCAGCAACTCAAAGGCAGCTAAAAGCACTTCACACCCCATTTACCCTCTTAAGGAAATGTCCAAGAAGGAGAAAAGTGTGTAATTAGTACACACCAGCTAGGTGAAAACTCCACTTTCCCCACCATATCACATCCAAAATCCCCCAGGAGTGAATTTTCAACGTTTCCCTCTCTGCCTCACAATTGCAAACATAACCCACCCAGCTTGGCTGTCCCTTCTCCTCCGTCCATACTCTCTCAGCTCTGGGTGACAGGAAGCACTTGTTTTTTCTGATTTTTCCCCATTTTTTCCTCTTTCTTGCTTAATTCCCAGATTCTTCACAACAGAGGAGGGGTCTAACATGGGGGCTCTTTCTCCTTTAGAAGTCAGGGGAGAAGCCTGTTACTGTTCACTCATGAACAATCTTGGTCAAAGGACTCGCTAATTTTTGTACATATCCCATGTGATGAGCAGCTAACACGGTGCCTAGCCTGTAGGTGAAACTCAATACATATGTGTCTTTTTTTTTAACATGACCTCAGATGGGGATATAATGATGGTCCCCATCTCCCCAAGGGGATAGCAAGCTTCTGCAAGTCAAGGGCCACAGTTAGCAGCTTATTATATTCTCAGAACTTAGAACCATTCTCTGAGTATGGGTAGGCCCTAGATGGGTCATTCATTCAAAACAATGTTGTGTTCCTACCACGTGTCAAAAAATATCAGGCTGGACTTTTGGAATTTCATGTGAAGAAGACATTCACTACCTTTAAGGGCCTGCCAAGCTAATAGAAAGAATCTATGTCAAAAGACAGACAGACATTTCAAGCACAGTTTGTCACAGCCCCAGATGACCTGCTAGACGGATGCACCCGTCCCTCAACTGCCACGAGTGCTGACTGCTAATGCCCAAGCTTCACGGTTTTTCAGGAAATCATCATGGCCGATGATGCCGCCTCGCCCAGCAATGCCGAGGAGGGTGTACCCCCGTCACCTATTAACCAGGACATGGTGTGTAGCCAATGAATTGTGGAAAGGGACCATTAGAGCTCAGCCTCTGATTTCATGGGAGGACAACTCACGCTGTAGAGATGCCCATGGGGTCAGGCTGAGACTAGACTTCAGCCAACACCACGTCTTTTCCCCAGAACGCTCTTGCTACTCACTTCTCTTGTAGGATTCACATGATTCCTTACCTGCCGAAGAATCTCCACCCAGGCTCCTTAGCTAGGAAGCCTGATTTCAGTCACAGTGCTCTAACACAGCTCAAGATACGGAAGGCAGGGAGGGCGGGGACTACCCCTTACGGCATTGAGGAAGGCTTCACTGAGCCAGGGTGGTTGCATTTCATCTCGAAGGACCCATCGGAGTGAGGACGGCAGGGAAGGGATGACACACACAGAGAACCTATCAAGACCACACTCATAATCGCTACTCAGAAATAATGTGCACCCCTCCTTTCTCAATACAGGCAAACGAACGGTTGCATCTGAATCATCAGAATGGGAAAGGGCACGGTGTTCTCAGAGAATGTTGAAAGGTTTCATTGCTTGGGGCTCAAGGATCCTAGTGGGGACTTAAAGGTAAGCCAGGTCCCTATGGGATCCATGTGCCATGCTTTCTCTTGTACACAGTGGAGAGCCAGAAGAGGTCTTGAATCAGGAGGATGATATTAGATCGGTGCTTGAAAAGATAATCCTGCGGCAGTGGGAGGATGGATTGGAGCCGTGAAGTAAGACAAGGAGATCAGATAGACGGCCATTGAAACAGTCAAGACAGAAGAAGCTTAACAGATAGAGATGATCACTATCAGGACTGTGGTTTACAGTTTGAGCTAGATTCCAGGGGTCGTTAACAAAATGACTCTTCAGCGTGAAGTGACCAATAGAAAGGGAGCAAGGAGTCACTATAATAGTCAATGACAATATTCTGGCCCCTTGTGGTGATAACATACGAAACCTAAACGAGAGTGACTCCATTAGCTCTATTGGTAAAAAGACAATTTTAATGAAACGTGCCACCCAAGTAAAACATACATTATCCTTTTATGTGCAACCTCTGTGTAATTTAAGGCATCACTGTTGTATTTAAAATAATGCATTATTGCAAATGCTAGTAGAAGGTCAACATTCATTAGTAACCCTGCAATAATAGCCAACAAGTGTGAAGAGCGAGCCTGAGACTGAGGAAAACAATCTCAGTTAGAAAATAGACTCTTGTGTCTAACTCTTGCAAGGTTATTACTGCAATGAGAAAATGAAAACACTTGTTATTTTTTGAATTTATGAAAAAGCCCTCATCACCACTGTCAGAGGAGCTAGGAAAATGCCTCCAGTTCATGTCACCTTTTTCTTTTCTGAACTTAAGTAAAGACTAGAATCAAGCAAGAAGGGGAAGAAGAGATTTTTGAATTTTGATGATTCCTTTACAAAAGGCAAATGAAAAGTAAGTTGTTAGAGAGGATTAAATTTTTTATACAGACATTGAATTAGTCTTACCTGCATGCAGTAGCTGTGTGTGTGTGTGCTTGTCTGTGTTGTCTGAGCTGGGTGAGTAAGTGTGTGTGTTTGTGCTCTCTGAATGGAATGTGTGTGTTGCCTGAAGTGTGTGTGTGTGTGTGTGTGTGTGTGTGTGTGTGTGTGCGCGCCTGCTGGAGTCAAGTGTGATATTCAACTACAGCATTTTCTTTTTTTGAGCAAGGACTATGCTCCCATGAGCAGAATTTGAAAACGCAGGTTTCATACTTTGTGCCTCGTAAGAACCCTGTTAGGTAGGCATTAGAACACCATTTTAAAGGTGAGAGAAGTAAACCTCGCCAATATAACTTATTCACGATTGCTGAGCGAGTAACATAACAAAGAGTGGGGCAGAGACAGCATGGGAGAGAGAGACTCAGAGTAATTTGGTGTCTCAGAAGGGTCACGCACTTACCAAGTGGCAGAGATAGGAAGTAAACCCAGGTCTGCTGATTCCAAAAGCTTATTTCTACTACTTGGTAATCTCATCTCTGCACTAGGGACACCAGGGAAGTTGGAGACTCTATAGGGTGATGCAGCGTCCCCAGGCTTGTGTGCATGTTGGGATCCTAGAGGAGCTTCCAGAGCCACTGATGCCTGAATCCCAATCTCAGGCATGGTGAGTGAACTGATCTGGGGCATGGCTTTAGCTTTGGAAATTTTCAAAGATTCCCCAAGAGATTCTTATGTGCAGTAAGGTCAAGAACCGCTAACATGGTAGTCAAGAGCAAGTTCTCTAGAGCCATATAGACCTGGGTTCAAATCCTAGATTCTAGACTTATTAGCTGTGTGAACTTGGACAAGATGCTTGACTCCTCTATTCCTCAGTTTTCCCATGGTACCTATGCCATAGGATTGTTTGAAGATGAAATGAGTTAATATATTTAAAGCACTTAGACATGTTTGCCATTATTGTTACATTAAAAAAAGCAATGAATGAACAAAATAATGGGTCCCTGGCTTCTATGCTTAGGTACCCAGGAGAAAGAACATGCCAGAAAAGACCACCATAGATGCCCATGTATAGCAGTTAAAAATTGGGGAAGATGTCTAGGCTGCAGAGTTACCCACTGAGGAACAGAAGGTCCCAGCCCCACACGAGGCTCCCCAGCCCAGAGTTCTAGAGTCTGAAAGAGAAGTCTCCAGATCTGACTGTGAAAACCAGCAGAGATTGTGGCTGAGTGAGATGGGGGTGATGGGATCACCAGGTATACCTCTTAAAGGGCCTGTGTATAGACTAACTCATTGAGACTCACTTGCTTTGAGCTCCAGCCCTGGGGCAGCAGCTTGAATAGGACCAGAGACATATGGGGAAGAAGTGAACTGTCTGCCTTCAGGGCAAGAGCTGGAGGGCTTACTTTCTTCCAGAGAGAAGTGCTGGCAGAAGGCATGGTTCCTTTGATAGCCCTCCCGGCATCTAGCCTACACCCAAAGTCAGGCAATGTGTCCGAGTCTCCATCCACCTGGCTAACACTATTTGCCCCACCTCGTGATTCCCCAAGACTCCACCCCACCCAACTTGTAGTTCCACCCAGGTCACTTCCAGTGGATTTTCCCTACAATTGGCTGTCTTAGCTCATATTGTGGACTTTCCTAAGGTAGCACTATAATGCGAATGTTACTGTGCTTGATGTTGTCCTAAGGTCTGTCAAAGGTTCACAAATCCTACAAAGCACCATCTGGCCTCAGCATTCCTTGTATCTCTTGCTAAGGAGCCCTAAGCCTGGCAATAGCAGCAACTGACCTCAGGTCACAGTGTAGCTTCTCTAGGCGTCTCCAAGCACAACACAAGTGGCACCCATCTCCATATCACTTTGTAACTCCTACCAAGTGGCCCCTGGCAGGGTACAAGTGCAGATCTGCATGCCTAGTGGCTAGCTGCAGACCATCTTGTTTGGGACTCTCTGCACTTCCTGGGCTTGTATGTCTATTTCCTTCACCAGGTTAGGGAAATTTTCCATCATTATTTCTTCAAATAGGTTTTCAATTCCTTGCTCTCTCTCTTCTCCTCCTGGTACCACTACGATGCAATGTTGGTTGTATGTATCCTCCTGCTGTCGTTGAGCCTTGCTTCTGTTTGCACATCAATGGGAGGGTTGACCCTCAAGGTGATTGGTTGTGAGGACTGTTCATGACTACAGTGGAGGAGCTGTTGTGCAGGGGCTGAATCTACAAAGTAGGATTTGCTTTAGTGGAGTTTTGGTGCCTGCCCAGTGTGCCCTTTGGGCATGTTTAGAAGTTAGATTTCATTATTATATTTTTTATTTACCATAATAAAAATACGTAAAATTAAATAGAAAAAAAATCCCACCATACAAAGAGGCCCCCACCAGAACTTGGGGCTAGGAAGAATTTGATGGAATTCAAAAATGAACAAGACAAACAAACCAACAAAAACTCATGAACACAGACAATAGTTCAGTGGTTACTTGCGGATAAGCGGGGAGGGGATGGTGGAAGAGGTAAAGGGGTCAAATACACGGTGATGGAAGGAGAGCTGACTCTGGATGGTGAGCGCACAACGTGACACATAGATGGTGTGTTACAGAAATGCACACTTGAAACATATGATTTTCTAATCAATGATACCCCAACAAATTTAATAAAAATAATAAAAAATAAAATGGAGGAAATATTTTTAGGAAAAAAGTTAAATAGCTCAGCAACAGCATCGTGTACAGGTGCTGTGTGAGAGATTAGTCGGCATCATTTGTAATAGACCTTCTCACAGACACACGATCCAGAGAAGGAGACGTCCTTAGCCTGCGCCCGCCCTGCTCTGCCAAGCGCAGTGCTTGTTGATAGCGACACTGAAGTCCAGAGAGGTTAAGTGACTTGGCCAAAGCCTCACAGACATTACAGCCCTGTTTGGCGAGGGTAGGACCCTGGGTTCTCTCCTCACCCTCTGGGGCCAGTTCTGCTTTGGGGAGGCTCCTCCCAGAGGGCAATGGGGTGCGGCTGATGAGGAGGTGCTGATTCCACGCTGAAGCCCACAGGCTGTGAGCACCCTTCTGACTTGCAGTGACCTGAATTCACACATTCTTGAGGGACAAACCTCAACTGACCAGCCAGGTTGGCTCTTGTCATTTCTTCTCTGCGTGTCTCTTCAACGTGCCCTGGCTGGGGGACACAAGTTCTCTCTAAAGAGCCTCTGAATTGGAATCATCCCCAAAGGGGTTTGATCTGCCTGTCAGCGTTTCAAGGGGAGACATTCGCTTGTGTACTGATGCCAGCTACCCAGCCCCTCTTGTGTGAGGAGCCTACTGGCTTTGAGCAGTCACAAATGCTGGTCACAGGGACAGTACTCGACTCATTCTGTCCATATCTGCGTTCTCAAGGAGCTTTTAGCTGGGAACACACCTTTTCAAACAAAAATCCGTGGGAGAGTGTTGGCTTTCGTGTGGGCAGGGGGCGTGGGAGAAGAGTGCCCTTTGGAATCATGACAGAGGTCTGTGTGCTGATGTGTGACACAGGAACGACCAAAGATGGGGCTTGTACCTCGGTGTCCTTATCTTTAAAATGGGGATTGTGTCTGCCTGGTAGTGAGTCAGGCTCTGAGAACACATCAGATAACCACACGTCAGGTAGCTCACTCAAAGATGCGTGCCCGGCAGATAACGCGGAAACAGGGTTCTCGGGGCTGGTGCTGCGTGTGCAGGGCAGGAACCCCGTTTCACTCACCAGAGTGCATCACGGGAAATTCCCGCGGCCGCGTGCGTGGGTGGGAAGCCCCGTGGCAGCCGTGGCAGCTGCGTCAGGCACAGTCCTGCCCTCACGGGTGTGGGCGCCGTTGGGGACAGAGAATGCACCCCGTCAGTGCTAACTGAGACTGAGGGGGACCACTCAGGCTGAAACGGGGTGCCAGAGGTGGCCATCGGTGCCGGGAAGCGAGTGACCAGTGAGCAATTTGAAAGTCGTTTCTGGCCTCTGGATGGATTTCATTTATTTTTTTTATAAATTAAAAATGATGAAATATGAAAACAAAGAACAACAGCAACGACGAAAAAGCATTTGAATCAGTTGCCAAGGTTTTTGAACTTAAAAGCTGTGCTTGCTGATTCCCTTTTTAACCCCCATCCCGCGCGCCCCACAAAACCGCCCCGGTGGCACTGGCGGCTGCAGCGTTTACCCCGAGCTAACTCGCGATCACGGCCCTCACCCTGCCCCCCGAATTCCGTGCTTTGAAATGTAGCACATGGAGAACTATCATTAAATCCTGATCATCACCTACATTTCTGCTGCACGAGGATTAGAAATAACCCCAAGAACAGTTTCTGTATTTTATTTTCACTTTGAAAACAATATTCATATAAAATTGAATGAATGTGACAGTGACTTCACGTTTTTATTTTTTTTTCCCTAAAGGTAAACAGGGTTTGCGGGGGGATGGCGTGGAGACGCCAAGACAAGCCCATTGGGTTTTCGTCACAGCTGTGCCTGTTGGACGGGGCAGCTTGTCTCCGGGTGGCCGCAGGCCTCCCCACGCCCAGCCGTCTCAGCAGCGCCGTGAGACCCCGCG
Source organism: Lyroderma lyra (assembly GCA_004026885.1). Lineage (NCBI taxonomy): Eukaryota > Metazoa > Chordata > Mammalia > Chiroptera > Megadermatidae > Lyroderma > Lyroderma lyra. The sequence goes on from PVJL010013304.1 coordinate 30,274, forward strand.
CGCCTGTGCGCCGTCACGCTACTCGTGGCAGCGTCAAGGGCAAAGTGACACGGACCACGCGCCAGGCAAGTGTTTCAAGGACAGCAGGTGAGAGGAAGGGAAGACCACTTCTGGGACCGAGACCCAAAACAGCAGAGAGTCACTGTTGTAAGAACACAGCGTAAGTCCCTTCAAAATCAAATATCGCAAGAAGTGCAAAAGGTGTAGGACAAACGACAGGGACAGCCCACCTGGCCTAATTTATTGATTAGCCCCACCCAGCAGCCGTGCCTCTCACGTGAGCCTTGGTATAGGAACACGAGCACGGAGTGGAACCTTTGTCACACTTCAGGTGCATGACCTGAGTCTCTCTGAGAGTCGCTTCCCTTTTGCAAAACGAGGGTGATAACACTGATGCACCCCAGGATTTGGGGGAAGCCTCAATGGTTATCACAGGGAAGCTCTGGGAAAGGCACACGATTGGTGACCAATGCATGCCGGTTGGACACAAACACGAGGTGGAGCACGAGCACTGGAGTCACCAGCAGTGGGCAGACCAGACGTCCCGTTTCCACAGGACAGTAAACAATGACCCGTTGCCCATGGGACATCTGGTCGGCCTGCGGACACCTTGGGTGTGGCCCAGGGAGACGAGGGGACCAGATGTCCCATTGGAAATGGGATAGTGCCATTGTTTTCTGTCCCATTGCCAATGGGAAGTCTGGCCAGCCCAATCGGGAGATACCATTGAGGACAGGACACTGGAGGCAGAATAAGAAGGAAAGATGGCAGCAGGCCGGGGCGGGGCACGTCTGGGTGATCGGTGTGGCGCCCGCCAGGTTGGGGAGGTGGTGGGGGCGTGTTGGACCTGAGCCTGACCCTGCTGCGCAGATGCATAGCAGGGTGACCAGGTGTCCCGGAGGCCCGGCCATGGGGTCCCTCAGCTTCCTCGCTTCACTACAGGGTCCAATCTGCCGTCGTTAGGGGGCTTCCTGCGTGCCAGGCCTGGGGCGAGGACCCAGGAGCAGGGCGATGGCAGGACCTGGATTCCCAGTGCATTCTTGGTGACATTGGACCACAGCTCTGTCACTTAGAAGCTGCGTTACCTGCCGCCACTGCGAGAACCTCGTCTGAAGGCGATTGTGGAAGAAGGGGGTGCGTTCCAGAAAAGTGCGGGGGGCAGAACATGATGTCACACGTGTGAGCAGCTGTTCGCAGAGGCTGGACTCCGGCTGCAGGGCAGCTCGTCACCGCCCGGAAAGACCACTGGGAAGATCCGCCAGCGCGACTGAGTGGCACCTGTGCCGGGACCGGGCGTGAACCCAGCAGGACTGGCTCGGCCCAGGTGACTCAGGGCTCAGCTGGGAAGACGCCGCGGGGCTCGGCCTGGGCGGGGGAGCCGGTGAGAACGCAGGGCCGGGATGGGCGCGGGCAGCCCGCTGGGCCAGGAACCTCCCGGAGGCGGGCGGACTGGAGCCCGGGCTGGCAGGCGGGGACGGCCCTGAGGCTCCCAGCTCCCCCTACGGCCATCAGGGGCGTCCGTGCGACTTAAAATAGAGGAAGGACCCAGCTGAGGTAGCAGCTTGAGCACCGCCTCGTCAGGTGTTCAGAAAAGACAAGCGCCCCCACCCCTCACCCGTACCCCCGGTCCCCGAGAGGACAAAGCAGGTGGCAGGAAACCCTGTTTTCTCTTGAGAGGCCTCTGGCCCATGCCCCACCCCGAGGCCCCGTCGTTCAGACCTATTTGGTGTCTTTTTAACACTAAGCACGTCACACCGTGTTGCCTCCCAGGGTGGAGTTCTCTCAGGGAGATGTCAGCTCCTGCTTCTCGTAGGACCCATCAAGGCGACCGTGCCAGCTGCCCCGCAGGCTCTGTGGGACGTGTCCCCTTCAGTGACACGCAGCAGGGCGGACCTGGTGACTGGGACTGGGTGCTTCCCAGAGCCCGAGCCGGGTGGGAGGCAAGTCCTTCTCGCCAGGGAGGTGCAAAGCCTGCCCGGGGCCAGAGCGAAGGCCCCCGGAGGCCGGGCGGGGGCTTGGCAATCACTCCCCGGGGGACGAACGGGACCCCACAGAGATGTATGGTATGTAGGGCAGGAAAGGGGCAATTAAACGTGTGCTGGGTGGCATGCTTTTCTCTTTAGCTTTTTAAGAAATCAATCACAGGCCCGGTGGTGGCATCTTCTTAACGTCAGCAAAGTGAGGACAGGACACGGTCTTCCGGGATGGCCCTTTCCCAAGGTCCCTCTCGTGTGACGCCGGCGTCCACCATTTCAACTTGTTTCTCAGGTCCACACAGGGACAGCTGGGACTCTGTGTGGTCATCCACTTACAATCGGAGCTCCACGTGCTGTCGGGGGTTATGTTATTCTCCCCATTCAAGAGATGAGGAAACTGAGGTCCAGGGGAGCGATGCTCCATGTCTAAGGTCAAGCAGAGTCCTAGTGGGAACCCAGTTCCGGGGGCTCTGTCACCTCTGCTCGTGCGGCCACCCCTGGCTGCCCCCCCGGGACACCCCAGTGTGGTTCGCACATGCACTGCGTGTTCAGTTGGAGCAGAGAGGGATATGCTCAGTGCACTGGGGAAGGACGCTGTGAGGATGCACAAACCACAGCGTGACGGACGCTGTGGGCACGCCTGCCTGCACCCACGCGATCGGACGTGGTTGGA